>SJYC01015771.1:0-77520 GCA_006408675.1 Madoqua kirkii
ACCTCTTGATGAAAGTGGAAGAGGAGAGTGAAAAAGTTGGCTTGAAACTCAGCCTTCAGAAAACTAAGATCATGGCATCCAGTCCCATCACTTCATGGCAAATAGATGGGGAAATAACGGAAACAGTGACAGACTTTATTTCTGGGGGCTCCAAAATCACTGCAGATGGTGACTGCAGCCATGAAATTAAAAGACACTTGCTACTTGGAAGAAAAACTATGACCAACCTAGACAGCATATTAAAAAGCAGAGACATTACTTTCCCAACAAATGTCTGTCTAGTCAAAGCTATGGTTTTTCCAGTAGTCATGTATGGATGTGAGAGCTGTACTGTAAAGAAAGCTGAGCACCAAAGAATTGATTCTTTTGAACTGTGGTGTTGGAGAAGACTCTTGAGAGTCCCTTGGACTGCAAGGAGATCTAACCAGTCCATCCTAAAGGTAAACAGTCCTGAATATTCATTGAAAGGACTGATGCTGAAGCTGAAGCTCCAATACTTTGGCCACATGATGTGAAGAACTGACTCATTTGAAGAGACCCTGATGCTGGGAAAGACTGAGGGCAGAAGAAGAAGGGGATGACAGGATGAGATGGTTGGATGGCATCACCGACTCAGTGGATATGAATTTGAGTAAACTCTGGGAGTTGGTGATGGACAGGGAGACCTGGCGTGCTGCAGTCCATGGGGTCCCAAAGAGTTGGATACGACTGAACGACTGAATTAAACTGAGCTGAACTAGCCAGGCTCTCCTCACGGCTCCCGTGAGCCAGGAAACAAGCAGCCAGCACTGCTTCAGGAGAGGCCATCAGTCTTGAAGAATGGGCCCAATGTTTGTGTTTTCTTTGTGTTTAATGATTGCATTCCATTTTTTTCCTTGACATAAATTGTGAACACCAGAGATGTATCTATACGGTGATTTTTCAAATTGCTTAAAAAAAAAACTAAAGGAACAAACAAAACCTGCCATTGACCTTCTTCAAATGCTGCATAAATTAGAAGCACAAACTCTAGAGACAGTTGAGGACTGGGTTGTGGGGCAGCAGAGACAGAGTCTCCCAGAGCCCACTCAGCTCCTCCTGTGGGGTCCCCTAGGGCCTGATGTTCAGGTCCATTTGGGCGCTCTAAGGACCTGAGATCAGAACACCTGGGGTCTTGCCCCATCTTTTCATCTGCAGTCTCAGGAGAGTAAAGTGACCAGCTCAACGTCACTCTGGCCAAAATGGCAAATCATGTTGAGACTCTCCCTCAACATGAAGGAGGGCTCTTACGTCTGTCACATGAGAATTCTGGTTTTCCGTCTTGCCTCAACATTTTCAATATATTTCTCCTTCTCTGTGTCCTTTTTGAGTTCTTGAAGTCC
This sequence comes from Madoqua kirkii, assembly GCA_006408675.1. Lineage (NCBI taxonomy): Eukaryota > Metazoa > Chordata > Mammalia > Artiodactyla > Bovidae > Madoqua > Madoqua kirkii. The sequence continues at coordinate 1,362 of SJYC01015771.1, forward strand.
AGCTTCTCCCTAGACCTTTGTAATTCGTGTTTTAGGTCTGCACTACAGCAAGGCGCTGGAAAATTAGTTCCGATGCTGGGGCTGTCCTCAAGGAACAGACCTGGGGGTCTAATCCTTTAGGTGAATTTCTTCACCTATTTCATTTTCTCATCCATAAAATGGGATAATAAGGCCTGTGATATATTGATGGATCTATTGTGAGAAGATAAGGGGCATGTGAAAAATGGTAAGATGGTACCAGGGAGTAGAAAAGGGCACACGTGTGTGTTAACCCTGAGATAGAGACTGGAAGCTGCTGGCAGGATCAGGGAAGTCCCATGACCCAGAGGGCTTGGCTTCACTGGTCTCTGTTGGACATTGAAGGGAAACACCACCCAGGAAGAGGCTAGACTCTCTCTATCATGTGCCGGCGGGAGAAGGGACCATCCTCAGTGAGAGCAAATGCGAACAAGAAGCCAGGTGGCCTTGAGAAGAGTTCTGACCAAAGAGTTAGGGAGAAATTCATCCCTTGGATTTTCAAATAAGGTGAAGCAAGGTTGTAACTGGCTGTCATTTCAGACCCACGAGCAAGGAAGCATGGTCCCCACTGGAAAGGACTGCCAGAAGGAGGCTGTGGAGAGTGGTTCTCAAAGTGTGGTCCCCAGACCAGCAGCAACTGTGTCCCCTGGGAACTTGTTAGAAACGCCATTTCTCAGGCCACACCCCAGAACCATGGAATCAGAAGCCCTGGAGCTGGGGTCCAGCCGTGTGAGTCACAGCAGGCGCTCCAGGCGATTCTGGTGCTGCCGAAGCATGAGAAGCACTGCTGGGCAGGAGGCGGGGTCTTCTCAGCACAGGTCTGAGGTCAGTTCTCGGCGAGCACACCCATGCAAGCCTCACTTCAGAGCAAAATTACCAGGCACAGTCTATCTGTTTATCTTCCAGGCCTCAACGGGGAACTCCCCATTAGTCTCCCTCCCTCCACATCAGGTTCTCACAGTTTTTCCAATCTGGCCCCAGACCTGAGGAGCCCTGGGAAGATGCCCTTGTCTTTAGGCATGTGACAGAATCTGGTGGCTCTCTTTCCCAAGTAGACCCCACATCTCCCGACCCTCTCTACAGAATCAGGGACAATCTGTGGCAAAGTCAAGGACATCTGTGTAAAATGGTCCCTCTCACGCAGGTTCTGAGCTGCTGGAGGAAGTTCTACACAGTTCTCTGTCTGCCTATCCTGAGTTCCCGGGGTTTCTCAAGTTAGGAAGTTGGTGTAGTAAGAAATGGAGTTTATGAGCTGGCTGGGCAGCTGAAATGACTTCCCAGTTGGCCTTGGGAAATAATAAATCATTGGTAGCAGAAAACCTGTTCCTGCTTTTCTTTGCCAACTGTTCCAATGCCACGGTAAAATTCAGTGTCTTTAAAGGATATCCAAGTTTCCCTGCCACCTGCCACTCCATTAGTCCTCCTCTTCCCTCTAGAAGCTCCTTGCCAGGCAACCATCCATCTAATATCACGAATTTCCCACCCCAATTTCCCCTTCTCTTGGTTAACAAAGCCTGAAGCACCAGTCTTGTTTTATAATAAAACAAATTAACACTGCTTCAGACAATGTAATTTTTTAAAAGACATCAGCTTAATCACTTTATAAAAACAAAAGTGTCACTGTTTACATTAACACCAAAAGAGCTCCCCCCTCCCACCAAAAAAAGAAAAAGAAAAAAGTACTACTAAAGAGACGATCCTCACCTGTGGCCACAGACACCCTGGCTGATGGTGGCAGACGCTGTTGTTGACTCACGTTCACCCACCTTCCTTGCCAACAGAATCACTATCTTGTTTCTTTTGGTGAAGGGAGGCCTTCTGGAGGTCTGAGGGATAGCCTGCTTTCCCAGTAAGAGAGAGCTGTGTGGGCAGAAGGGTCTGTACCTTCTGCCCTTAAAAACAGCTGAATGAAGACAGGATGCTGAGGCTGTGGCTGGAGAAGATAGAACCACAAAGGGGATGCCCCTAAGCTGCTGAGCTGACCTCCAACACTGCACTCAGGGTTTTCAACAAAGATATGGGCTTTGTGGCCAGGGGTTGGTATTTACCCTCTAAACAGATATTGAAACACTTATACTTAGCCTAGGGCCTACAGGTTGGTGGAGAGAGAGTTCAGTCACTTAGTTGTGTCTGACTCTTTGAGACCCCATGGACTACAGCACACCAGGCTTCCCTGTCCTTCACTAACCCCTGGAGCAGCACCAGTCTTGTTTTATAATAAAACAAATTAACACTGCTTCAGACAATGTAATTTTTTAAAAGACATCAGCTTAATCACTTTATAAAAACAAAAGTGTCACTGTTTACATTAACACCAAAAGAGCTCCCCCCTCCCACCAAAAAAAGAAAAAGAAAAAAGTACTACTAAAGAGACGATCCTCACCTGTGGCCACAGACACCCTGGCTGATGGTGGCAGACGCTGTTGTTGACTCACGTTCACCCACCTTCCTTGCCAACAGAATCACTATCTTGTTTCTTTTGGTGAAGGGAGGCCTTCTGGAGGTCTGAGGGATAGCCTGCTTTCCCAGTAAGAGAGAGCTGTGTGGGCAGAAGGGTCTGTACCTTCTGCCCTTAAAAACAGCTGAATGAAGACAGGATGCTGAGGCTGTGGCTGGAGAAGATAGAACCACAAAGGGGATGCCCCTAAGCTGCTGAGCTGACCTCCAACACCTGCACTCAGGGTTTTCAACAAAGATATGGGCTTTGTGGCCAGGGGTTGGTATTTACCCTCTAAACAGATATTGAAACACTTATACTTAGCCTAGGGCCTACAGGTTGGTGGAGAGAGAGTTCAGTCACTTAGTTGTGTCTGACTCTTTGAGACCCCATGGACTACAGCACACCAGGCTTCCCTGTCCTTCACTAACCCCTGGAGCTTGCTCAAACTTATGTCCATTGAGTCGGTGATGCCATTCAATCATCTCATCCCCTGTCATCCCCTTCTCCTCCTGCCTTCAATCTTTCCCAGCAGCAAGGTCTTTTCCAATGAGTCAGTTCTTCGAATCAGGTGGCCAAAGTATTGGAGCTTCAGCATCAATTCTTCCAATGAATATTCAGGACTGATTTCCTTTAGGATGGACTGGTTGGATCTCCTTGCAGTCCAAGGGACTCTCAAGAGTCTTCTCCAACACCACAGTTCAAAAGCATCAATTCTTTGGCGCTCAGCTTTCTTTATAGTCCAGCTCTCACATCCATACATGACTACTGGGAAAACCATAGCTTTGATTATATGGAGAGGGAGGGGTGGGCCTTAAGAGGGATGCAGACTTGTTTTCTGTCAAAACAAAGGGGAGGGAGGAACATATGTATACCTATGGCTGATTCATGTTGATGCTTGACAGAAAGCAACACAATTCTGTAAAGCAATTATCCTTCAATTAAAAAAATAAATTAATTAAAAACAAAGGGGATGTACACCATGTTTTAAGAGTAAAAGAGGAACTGGAATAAACAAAAATAACCCAATCCAGTGGCAGAACAGTTAGCTTGGCTAAGGGCTGTGTAAGACTCTGATCTCCAAGGCTGCCCAGGACTAGGTCTGATGGTGGAAGGAGTCAGAGGGGAGGGGGCATCTTTGGTGACCCCTGCAGTGGCTGAGGTTCGGAGGACAGGGGTTTCAGCACAGTGGGGCTGGGGCTGGGGACTACAGAATGAGCAGTGGGAGAGGGGAGGCGTCTCCTGTCTCCAGGAGGCCGGGCTCGGACATCTTTGAAGTAGAGGGGGAACATGGGCCAGTTTCAATGATTTGCAGGTGAACGTCGCCCAGCGACTGTTTCATCATGCAGGTCTTCAGCCCTGGAACAGCCACTTCCTGGCATGGTTTGGGAAAACAGTGGATGCCCTGTGTTTGTCCTCATCTCCCCAGGAAGCTTGTAAGAGCCTTGAAGGCAGGAATCGTTAGCCATGTTTCTCTGATTACCCTGTGTGAAAGTGAAGAGAAAGTCACTCAGTCATGTCTGACTCTTTGCGACCCCATGGACAGTCCACGGAATCCTCCAGGCCAGAATACTGGAATGGGTAGCCTTTTCCTTCTCCAGGGGATCTTCCCAACCAAGGGATCAAACCCAGGTCTCCCGCACTGCAGGCAGATTCTTTACCAGCTGAGCCACAAGTGAAGCCCTATTACCCTGTGTGGAGGGCATCAAACACTCGATTGTTTAGTTCAGCGAATAAGGCTGAGTGAGTCCCTGCAAATTAAGGGAAACCCCAGAGGGTACACCCAGGGGTGTCTGTGCTGATCTGTCTCAACCAGGAAGGGGCAGGAGAGGAAGCCCTTTTGCAGAGCCTGGACCACCCTGAGACGTTGCCTGGAGTCTCAGACACCAGGCTCTGCAGACCACCTAAGACTAAGAGGGAGGCAGTGACGGGAATAGCACTCCTTGTGATTGCTTCTTAGCCATAAGCTTGGGCACAGGTTCTCTTCTTACCTTCTTGCCAAGGCATTCTGAAATGGAAAATCACTCGGTCATGCTAACTGTGACAGCCTGAGACCTCCATCAAATTACTGCAGAGCTTGTGCTCTGGGCAACCCTGCCTTTAAAAGTGAAAACCGCCTTCTTAGTTTAGTACAATGATGAACATCATTTGTTAGGATAAAAAAGCCCCAGGGGGCTCCTGAGAAAACAGCTCTTTACTGTGGGTCCTTTTCTGCTGCTTCTCCATCCCCACTCCCATTCACCTTGGTTAAGAGTAATTATGATATGATGGAATTTTCCCTGGGTCATGGGGATGGTGGGGGAAATCTGCTCAATGTACAAGCCAGAGCTCCAGGTTGGACCAGTTTCTCAGTCCTTGGGCAGTTGTAGTAGACAAGTTCATCATCCTCTGGGTTTTGAGAAACAGTCACATTCCTTAATTTCATGCTCAATTTTCTCAACCTTTTACATTTGTTAACTTCTAAGCGTGGTTGTGTATTGAATAGGAAACTCTCACATCTTGGTTTTTCCTTGTCTGTTGCTGTAAGTTATTCCCATTAGTGGTGGTGGGGGGTGAGCTCACATATGCCACCGAGGAGCAGCTGGCAGAGATTCCGCAGCACATGCAGGGTGCAGGGGATTTGCTGGTGTTCAGGATGGGAAGTGGGCCTGTCTGTACAAACTCTGAAGAGTCAGAGAAAGAGCTAACAACCCAGTAGGTCTTCTTCATGGGAGACCCCACAATTAGTGTGCCAGCTTGAATTTCCCATGAAATCGCCTGCTCAGAGGGTCCACTGCTTTATTTTGGAATTATATCCTCCGTGTTTGAGGGAAATAGGAAAGTCAATACATTTAGTTGAAAACCAGCAACCTTGCAGTGTTCAGTCAATAAGACTTTATTGAGCATTTCCTAAGTGCTGGTCAATGTCTGGATCCTGGGAAAGTGTAGACTGGCTAAAAGGATGGGGCCATGGAGTTATGGTTGTGGATTTTCATTCCAAAGTTTACAGCTCACGGCATTAGGTGGTTTGTGTCTCCTTCCCTCCTCCTCAGTAACCATGGAAACCATGTGGCTAAGATGGCAGCATCCTAAGGTGAAGGATTTGGGCTCTGGAGTCACTACATGGAGCAGAGCTGCTCACGAAGCCACTGGCTCATCCCATGCTGTGGGGTGAGTGAGAGGTAAAACTGTGGTTGTGCTAAAACAGGGAGACTTTAGCTTTGTTTGTTATCACTGCAGAACCATAGCTGAAACTAACATGTCATGACCATCTCCTGTCCCCTGTCCCTGCCGTTCTGCTGAGCCCTCCTCCTCCAGATTTCCCTGCTGCCTGGATCCCTGCCCCTCTACTGCCCTCGGCCAAGCTTTAAGGGCAGGATGGACCTCTGGCCCCAACCTTGCCCCCATCTCTCACCTCTGTCTGTAGCCCGAGTCTCTTGCCAACCACAGGAATCCCTGTAACCCCTGCACAGACACCCTGCAAGTCAGATGTGAAACTTAGAGGATAGAGGTCAGAGTTAGGCGATGTTATGGAGAACACAAGTAGACACATCTCACTTTGTGTCTCATAGCCTCTGAACTGGAAACCAGGGTGTCCCAGCAAAGACAGCCTTGTACGCTGGCCTGTAATGTCAGGAAGCATGGTGGCCATGCACAGCAGAGTGAGCCCAAGATGAAGGGCATTGTCTTATAACAACTGTCTTTCCTGATATTTTCAGACAGAAGAGTGTTTTGGGGGGATGTGTTCTGATAGACCACTAGCCTGCAAGATGCTCCATGAAGACTGCCCTCGGAGCAGGTTACCTGGGGCTACACCACACAAGGCATTCCCATTGTAAGACTCAGCATGTGCCTCAGTGCATCTGGTCTTTGAGACACCCTACAATAAAACAGCCTCTAGCTTGGTTTAACCAAAAGTATTTAACCCTTGGCACATCTTCTTCTGCTCACTAACAGTAGGAAGAAATTTAGGGAAATGACCAAAATAGAATATTTATCCTTATTCTCATAACCTCTGACTTTCACAGCATCAGTTGGAGCTATCCTGTAACAGGAGGTCTACACCCATTGTTGTGAACAGTGGAGAAAGTATAATTTTTTATGGAGGATGCTTCAAGTGAATTTCATAGCTTCATACTGTTGTCTGCTAATGATGATTCATAGGAAATAATGTAACTAAATTCAGTTACATTAATAAAGTGAAACTATTTTCCTTTTCATATAAGACTATCAAGGACTGTTCACTTGATGGGAAGGGATATACCTCACTTTTCACAAAATGTATTCTGAAAAAATGTGTAAATGAACCTATTGAAAATAGCATCTTGTTTTTGCATTGAGCAGTAATATTTTCATCTCAGTTCATCCCAATCTGGTATTAATTTACTTTTTCTATCTTTAATCCCCTTCATATTTCACTTCATTAGCTAATAATCAGTAAACTCTTAAAGGCACAGAGAAACTTATCCATGAATCTTTAAGCAAATCATCACTCTCTCTAGATATCTAGATTTGGATACAGAGCCTTTCCTATTATCAACATTCAATAAATATTTTCTAAATGAATGTGAATTATTTTCTTTAATTTTCCTTAGCATAGTGTACACCCAATATGGGGGATATTTGTGCAAAATCTAAGCTTGTGCCTGCTGTCAGAAATGTATTTCTTGGTTGGAAGTCATTCCACATTTTTAGAAGTGAGAGCCATATGAAAAGCATAGATATAAAGTTTTATTAGGATTCTTATAGACCCAATTTCTTGGCCTTCCCCATCAATAGAAATAGACAAGAAGCTAAACAGGAAATTCAGGCAAGGCTTTATTGGGGGTGCTGCAGCCAGGGTGGGAAGAGGGGAACGAGAAGTTAACAGGTTCTTTGCTCACTCCCAGAGGTGGGGCATGTTGATTCCTTGTTTGGGATGAGGGTAGGGGTGTGTCCAGAGGTGGCTGGAGGGACAGCTTCAGTGGTCTGCCCACCCCTCTGGTGGTATTGTGTGCAGAGGGCCTGTGTAGCACTCTGCTTTTGCTTTTGACACCTTATTTTTGATCCAGGCTCCTCAGAAGTGGCAGTTGAGGTTTTTTCCTGTCTCTTTGTATCTTTTGGGTCCAGAATTAGCCCCAGCTGTGCATGCACACAGTTGTTTTCAGTCCCATACAGTTTCTTTGCATTTTGTTTCTGGAGGAGAGATGTGTCCAGGTGCAAGCAAAGGATCTCAGGTCCCAACCTGTCTCAAGATTGCTCAAGAAGTTCTCTTGGAAAGCAGTTTCAAGTCAAAAGTGCTATTGTGTGATCAGGTTGGGGCCAGAAAATGAATATACCAAGGTTCTGAAAGCAAAACAGGAAAGGGGAGCATGTTTCCCTCAAGCCATAGGCCAGGTAATGAATGTCCACTGGAATCATTCCACTGTTGGTGCTAACTCTGCATCACATGGCATCTCTCATCCACCTTGTGTGTGCCCAGCTCACGAGCATCTGGGCGAGTCTCGCTGTCCACCAACAGCTCTGCCTTCAGAGTCATGTGGCACTTGGTAGACTGAGCACTGTGGGGACAGAAGGCGGGGTCACCAACATTTGACCACGACCACTGGCCTGAGCAGGGGGCAGAGGTCATCTCCTGCCCTGTTCTGCCCTCTCAGCTGGGCCACCTCCTCCATCCTCCATCGCCCGAGGGAAAAAGAAGGCCTGGGTCTCTCAGTAGCAGGACCCTCCCTGTTCACCATCCTGCTCCAGCCCAGAATCCTTCTGGGAGTTCAGGCTGGCCCGGCTCCCTGTTTCCTGGCAGCAGCCCAGCTGGGACCCAGTGTCCAGATCCAAGAGAGGATCCAGAAATGTCAGCTGTTTACTTGGTTCAGGTGTTTCTCCTTGGTGATGCTGGAGGGATTATTTGATCTTATCCTTTACATTTTCTGTTGGGATATAACAGACATAAAATGCCTAACTTCATCTAGGAGTATATTGCTCTGTAAAACTCTGCATGCTCTCGTCTGTGCCAGTCAGCTTGCAAATACCATAGCAAATAACAAAAGCTCCAGACCGAGCGGCTTAAACAACAGAAATATTTTTCTCGAAGTTCTAGAGACTGACAGTCCAAGATCAAGATGCCAGCAGGGTCTGTGGCTGGTGAGAGCTCACTCTTGGGTTGCAGACAGCCGCCTCTCACTGAGCCCCCACAAGGCAGAGAGAGAGAGAAAGAATGAGGCTTGGGGAGTGTCTTCTTGCATACGTGTGTACTAAGTCGCTTTAGTTGTGTCCGACTCTCTGCTATCCCATAGACTGTAGCCCGCCAGGCTCCTCTTCCCATGGAATTCTCCAGGTGAGAAGACTGGAGTGGGCTGCCATTCCCTTCTCCAGGGGATCATCCTGACCCAGGGATCAAACCTGTGTCTCTTATGTCTCCTGCATTGGCAGGCAAGTTCTTTACCACTAATGCCATCTGGGAAGCCAATATCTTTACTAATTAGAGTATAAAACACCACAACAGCAGGAGCTTTTATCTGTTTTGTTCACAATTGGATTCTTAGTGCCTAAAATAACGCTGGCACATAGTAGGTGGCCAGTCAATATGTGCAGAATAAATGAATCAATGATGAAATTATTGAGTAAGCAGTTCTTCATCTGTTATTCTGCAAAGGGAATTCTGTTTTTATGAGTTTCATATTTTAAAAAAAGCATCAAATCATAGGGCAGCTTTTCAATAATTGAAATGGAGATGAATACACAATAAAAACAGTGAAAATTCTTTCCACGTCATCCCCCTCCTTCCTCCAGAAGTGCACCCAGTTAAGTTGGCTTGGTATCCTTTTCAAGACTTTTTAATCTAGTTACATATATATGTCTCAAATAGATATAAAGTTTTGTTTTATTTTAGATTTCAGTAAAAGGCAGGAATAGCAAAAGGCAGGAATCTGTAGTCTTTATATAGTCAGATATATAATTTTCTTCATGGCACTGGAGATTATGTTGGCATAAGATCTTTATAGCCCTTATATTCTTGTTTTTTTAATAGATGGTTTTCTCTTGGGAGCTTTTAGAATCTTCCTCTTCATCCTTATTGGCTAGAAAATTACCAGCATAGGTCTAGATGTGATTTTAAAGTTATGCTTATAAAGTTATCGTGCTTAGCATTTTTTTTTAAATCTCAAGATGCATGCTGTTTTTCAGTACAGATTAATTTTCTATTCACATTTCTTTGATTATTTATTCCTTGCCATCTTCTCTGATCCTTCCCTCTGGACTTCTATCAGAATTCCTTCTACATTTTCCCTACAGGGCTCTCAATTCAAGTTCTTATATTTTTCATCTCGTTGTCTTTTATCCGTGTGTTTGGGCTACTGAGAATTTGATAAAGAAGAAAGACAGTAAATAAAAACATTTACTGGTCTGCTACATGGCTTATCTGCTCACATATATCTTTTGCAGGGTGCGTGTTATTCAAGAAAAGTCATCTCTTTATCACATAAAGACTTTATATCAGCTGGGACTTCCCAGAGCTTGAAATTTATTTAAAATTATTTAAAATTTAAAAACTTAAAGCCCAACCCATGGCTTATTGAAATCCCAAGACCACTACAAGATGCCTGTGAGTCCCAGGTGTGCTCAAATTCAGGTGACCTTTTTTCACTGGGGTCATTGCCTTGTTGCATCAAGTATTTTCCTCCTTGTGCTTGTGCAGGGGAGAAATAATCCCTTCTTCAGTTTAAAAGTGGCCTTCTCCTAGAGCCTATTATGCAGAGTGAAGTAAGACAGACAAAAATAAATATTGTATATTAACGCATATATATATGAACTCTAGAAAGATGGTACTGATGAGCCTATTTGCAGGGCAGCAGTGGAGACTAGACACAGAACAGACTTGTGGACACAGTTGGGGAAGGAGAGGCTGGGACGATGGAGAGAACAGCATGGAAACATGTACTTTGCCATTTGTAAATAGACAGCCAGCAGGGATCCGCTGCATGACTCAGAGCTCAAATGGGTACTCTGTGACAACCGAGAGCGGTGGGATGGGATGGGAGGTGGGAGGGAGGTTCAAGAGGAAGGGGACATATGTATACCTATGGGTGATTCATGTTGCTGTATGGCAGAAACCAACACAAAATTGTAATTATCCTCCAATTAAAGATAAATAAATTTTTTAAAAAGTGGAAGTGTTAGTCGTTCAGTCGTATCTTACTCTGCGACCCCATGGACTGCAGCCCCACTGGTTCCTCTGTCCGTGGGATTCTCCAGGCAAGAATACTAGAGTGGGTTGCGATTTCCTCCTCTAGGGGACCTTCCTGACCCAGGGATCAAACTCGGGTCTCCCGCACAGTGAGCAAATTCTTTACCATCTGAGTCACTCACACAAAACCTTGGAGGATGTTACTAAAGAGCTGGGGAAAGAAAAGTGAAGTCGCTCAGTTGTGTCCGACTCTTTACAACTCTATGAACTGCAGCTTACCAGGATCCTCCATCTATGGGATTTTCTAGGCAACGGTCCTGGAGTGGGTTGCCATTTCCTTCTCCAGGGGATCCTCTCAACCCAGGGATCGAACCTGGGTCTCCCACATTGTAGGGAGTCACTTTACCGTCTGAGCCACCAGGGAAATCCTAAACATCTGGCAAGTCATTGCCTAATGGGTCACAACACAAACAACTTAATCCTCCATGTCTTCATTCCTTTTCTTCAAAGTCCTTTCCAGACACTCAGCTGCCTGGGGCTCCTCCATGACCTGCTCTTCCCACAGCAACACGGAGTCCTCCCCTTGTCCTCTCTTTTCCCCAAAGTTTCCCTCCACTAAGCAAGGTCACTCAGCTGCCTGTGGCTTATGCTCCTAAAACAGCATCACAAAACATTTCTACATCCAGGCTAGACAAGGAGCTTCTCCTAACAAGATCCATTCTCTTTAAAAGGCAGTTTGAATTATAAGTCATATTTTGTCCTGTTTCACACAGCTAGAGATGCATTCAATAATATTTTTAAAAATTTTTATTGAAATAAAGTTTGAAAGATTGAAGGCAAGAGGAGAAGGGGATGACTGAGGATGAGCTGCAGTTCATGGGGTCACAAAGATTTGGACACGGCTGAGTGACTGAACAAAAACAATAATTGAATCATTTTAATATTCCAAACATGGTAAGGACCTTAACACTTTCTAGTAAAATAACTGTAGCTAATTACTTGTCTACAACGTAAGTCTGTTTTTTTACAACCTCCCACCAAGTCCATATTTAATCTGCTAATACCATAAAGTATCACCGTGCATGGCTGACACACAACTGGTTTAATTTCGCTTTTAGTTTTTTTTCCCAGAGAAGTAAGATTGATAGAGCTAGGTGACTGGGTAGTGATGAGGAGCAACTGTGGGAAGTGATGGAGAAACTCTGAGGTTCTCTAGTGACTGGGAAGAGGGTGTATCTCTTAGGAATTACATTTGACCGCAAATAATGACTTTAAAAAGTAGAGGCTTAGTTGTCTCCTGTGACAGGAAACCTAGAGGTGGGCACTTCAGACTAGCTCAGCATACTGAGACATCTGTGACCCTCCTCTATGCTTTCCCTTCCCTAGTGTATGACTCTGGTTCTTATAAGATGGCTGCAATAGCGCCAAGCATCACTTGCTTATATATTATTGGCCAGCAGTGTTTGCATGACCACACACAGCAGTGAGAGTCACTGGAGGTTAAGCTTTTAGCTTCCATAGACTCTGATGTAGAGGCAAGCAAACGAGTGTGTGTGTGCTGTCGTGTCCACCTCTTTGCAACCCTGTGGACAGTAGCTCACCAGGCTCCTCTGTCCATAGAATTTTCCAGGCAGGAATGCTGGAGCAGGGGGCCATTTCCTACTCCAGGGGATCTTCCGGACTCAGGGATTGAACCTGTGTCTCTCGAGTTTCTCACATTGGCAGGCAGATTCCTTATCACTGCACCATGAGGTGGGGTGTGGGATATAAATAGGATCCAGGTGAGCTGATGCCCAGGGTCTCCCCATGTAATTATGACTTCCAGGGACAAGGGGACACAGGAGAAAGCACATGCTTTGGCAGAGAAGATAGATGTATTTGGGGGGATATTGAATTTAAGCTATGGTCAGGGTTATCCCAAGAGACTGGTGGTTGGAGCTGCTCCAGGCTAGCCCATTTTACTATTTGCTTACATAAAAGTGGCATAGCTGGAAACTCTTTAAGACACAGGTCTGCCCAGCCAGAACTTTCATCTCCTTGACCTTCATGACTATCAAACAATATACGCTGGACATGTAACTCAAAGTGGACAAACAAGACTCATTTCTAAGGATTTGGGAGAGCAATGTTTCCTCGGCCAAAGGAAACATTTTTTACTTGACCGTTGATATTTGGGATAGAAGTGGAGAGGCTGGGAGCCAGTTGGCTACTGTATGGCAAGATGGTGACAGGAGGGTGGCCCTGCCTCTACTGGCTGGTCAGTGGACCCGGTAAGATGGCGTGAGGCCTGAGAAGGCAGATTCTCCTGGGCGCACGAGACTGAGTTGGTTCCTCCACGGTCTAGGACACCTGGCTTTCTTAGAGCAGCAATGTCAATAACAGAACAGATAAGGTTCCATTAGACATTTTGTAATTTCTTACAAATGTTTAACCATTTTTACAGAAGGCAGATTCCATGCAAGACTTGAGAAAAATAACATCCACAGTAGATATTGCAGCATTGTTTTTAGTAAAACCTGGCAAAAATGTAAATAGCCAACAACAGTAAAATGGACTGGTGAATTATGGTATATCCCTGTGTGAGCGTGTTATGTAAACTTTAAAAATTATGTGTCATATAGCCTTTAAAGATTAGATGTAAAACAACTTTTAGTGACAATGGAAAATGCTCATGATAAAATGTTGATACAAAATTACATAAACAGTATTATTCCATTGCTATTTTTTCTAACAAGCCTTAATTTGCAGATAGAAGAGATTGGAATGAAATACATCAACATATCATAATGTTTTTCCCTAGTTGGTGAGATTATGAATAATTTTAATTTCTTCTTTATCCTCTCTATATTTTCCAATGAGTTCCTACTTTCATGATTATGAAAAAACCCAACATTACTTGTTTAAAAAGATACACCATATCTGGTTATCATTTCAAATTCATCCTTAACAGTGAACGGTCCTTCCCTTTGTCAGCACATGGGGCATTCCACTGTGAATTTGGTTTGAGTCTATATCCAAGGTCATCTTTGTTGCTGGATTATAGATTCCTTGAGGGTGGGGCCCCTGCCTTGGTCCTTCCTGATGCCACGTTACCCTGAAATCTGATACAGCCTTGAAATCCGATACAGATTTGTTTTGCTGTGTGCAGCCCATGCTGATATAATTGAGTGCCACAGTGGCAAGAGAAGTAACAAAACAAAAAAAGGGCCATGGAGTCCTGTAGAGAAGGTGGTCCTGGGCAGGATGGGAGGGTGCTCTGCTTCTCCTGTGTGTTTCACTTTGGTCCCCTGTGCAGTGGGAATGATGGTGGCACCTCTTCATGGCACTGACATGAAGATTTCACGAGTGAGCAGAGGTGAGGTCCTTGTGGCAGTGCTGGGACCACAGGAAGTGTGCAGAAGCATTCGCTCTGCCAGAGGCTCTGCCAGAGGCTGTCGTCAGCCTCTGTGTGGAGACGGCGCTCAGTGCTCTGTGGCCGTGCACCTGAGTCTGTGTGCAGGCCCCTCTCACCTCCCACATTCTGCCTTTCGTCATCTCACTCCAAACTACTTTACCCTCTGGGATCATAAGCCCCCTGAAACTGGAGATTTATTAAACTGTATATCCCCTTCGATCCATTGCACCTGGCAGGTACTACATAAAGCCTGTTTAATTAGCTTTAAAATAATGTGTTTACTTTTCCTCCCAGGCGCCTTAATTTTTCTTTTTAAATCACAGCATCCCTTAAACCTTAGTGTAAACGTTCTCTGCTCTCTACAAGCCAATTCCTAGAGAAAAGCACTCTTGGCTTCAAGACTCGAGAAACTGAACAAGAGGTCATTGGTCCAGGCACGCAGCCGGGCACCAGGAAGACACACTTAAGCCGACATCCTCAGCTGAAATTCCCTCACTGCTGTCCTGCCAGAAGTCAGCCTTCAGTGCAGAGAGGAAGGGCCACTCCTTTTTCTTTCTTTTTTGGCTGCGCCATTCAACATGTGAGACCTTAGTTCCCTGGCCAGGGATCGAACCCATGCCCCTGCATTACAGCCACTGGACCACCAGGGAAGTCCCAGGACACCCTTCTTGTTTCCCATTTCCAGCCACCTCACAGAGGATGAACCACGTGCATGCACAGCTCCTGGGCACCCCGTAAGGTTATTCTGAGTGAATATGACAAAAGCCATTCATGGCCCCAAGCTGCTTGTCACCCTTTCCCAGTTTTCTGGCAGGTTTGGAGGGACTGGAAGTCCACTCTTGGTTTATTCTCAGTTTTAGGGTTCCGATAGAGGGGACCTTCAGAGCATCCATTGGGGAGAAGCCCATGCAGCCTTCCAGAGCCAGAACCAGGAGCTCCTTCGGTACCCAAGCTCCACACTAATTCATAGAGATCTCAAGATAGATCCCGAGGAGATGTCCATGAAGCACAAGCCCAGCCCTGAACTGGAATGCCAGCCCCATTCACTTGGTGGCCCTGTTACATCAGGCAACCTCAATTTGTTTGCTAGGTTGAAATGCTCTCCTCCAGCCTAGGGAAAGAAGTCAGCCTGCTGTGACTTGCTTTCTCCTCTCCTCCAGCAGCAAGGTGAGGATTCACATGTAAATGATGCCTAGCCTTCTTTGAGTATAAATGTGAGTAGGCAATAAGCATGGGCTCTGTTGATTTAGAAACCTCTGGAGAAAGCTTCTTGTTTAATCTGCTAATAAAAGTCCTACATTTGATCGCTTGATTGCAGGCTGCCTGTCATCACATGATGGTATTGGAGCGTATGTCTTGCTGGCGCATGACTCACCGACTGCATTGCCCGCCACTGGATGTCACAAATGATGCTGCTATTCAGAAGATGAAGGATGCACAGCAGGGCTCAGAAAAGATTTTTCTTTTTCTTTTTTTTATTAAAAGCCTTTTTTGTAGTCCAAGCCCCTCCAGGAGGAGATGCCATGCTTTCTGTTTTGCAGGCGAGGCAGTGGAAACAAAAATCCCGTTATGCCTAATATCCCTGAAGCCAAACTACAATATTTACCCTCGCATGGCAACTTGATGTGCATAGAAAAGAAAATGGAAAAAAGAAAATGGAAAAAAAAAAGGTTCAATGAATACTCACCTGGCTGTTGTGAATGATGTTGTTCCAACAGAAACAGAGGTTGAGGAGGAGTGCTTGAGGGAGGGAAGGAAGCGTGGTCCTTGCATATCCTCTCATGAGGAAGGAGCAGAGTTGCCTGGAGCTGGAGGATCTCTGTTTCCATCCCAGGAGGGATAAGACAGCTGTGTAGTGTCCTCCGTAAGCCACTGTTGGCATCCCCAGTGCTGCTCCACCACAGATAAGATGTAACAAGCTCCCAGACCACCATGCGAGCTCAAGGAGCTTCCAGAGTCTCCCTGCAAAGGAAGACGGAAGACCCCCATCGTGGGCTTTGTGACCGGCTCCAGTTCAGATGGACCCAGTGCTGCACACCATGCGGCAGTCTGCTCACATTTGCCGGCATCTGGCATTGATGCTTCTCTCCTGGTAGACTGATCACCTTCCCTTGGGCCCAGGGTACACAGAGACCCAGAAATGTGGACCGACTGATGGGTGTGGGCATCTAGACACCCTGCTCTGTCCACCCCACACCCACAATTCAGGCAACTCTGATGCCTCCCCAGAGCCCCCAGTGGAGTCAGAGCCTCTCCATGGGACTGGGCTGAGTGCTGCACACTGGTCCCCCTTTCCTTTCCGAGACTGGGCTTTTTTGTCTGGAACATTTCCTAGGAAATGGTTCATGTGAATCTCTGGGTCCTGGATGATGGGCTTGGGAAGCAGCCCTGCAGGTCCTCTCAGGAGACTCAGCTACTGTGGCCTCAGCTGATTGGAGCAAGGAGAAGGGTCTGACCCAGAGTAGCCTGTCAGTAGAATGGCTGCCCAGGGAGTCTGCTAACAGGACAGGTCATAGATGTCATTTGGAGCCTTCTAGCCCATAGTGTGGAGAAGTCGATGGCACCCCACTCCAGTATTCTTGCCTGGAAAATTCCATGGATGGAGGAGACTGGTAGGCTGCAGTCCATGGGGTTGTGAAGAGTTGGACGCTACTGAGGAACTTCACTTTCACTTTTCACTTTCATGCACTGGAGAAAGAAATGGCAACCGTCTCCAGTGTTCTTGCCTGGAGAATCTCAGGGACGGGGGAGCCTGGTGGGCTGCCATCTATAGGGTCGCATAGAGTTGGACATGACTGAAGAGACTTAGCAGCAGCCGCAGCAGCCCATAGTGAGGAGTTTGGACAGGACACAGTGGAGGGACCAAATAGAGGTTCAGCCTTCTTTCTGGTAGAGTTGGATCGAGGGGAGGGGGCCAGGAAGAGAGCGGTCAGCTTCGTGCTGCCTCCTGTGGGCAGGTGAGCTCCAGGACTCACAAGGAAGGGCAGGGATGGAGGAGGGGAGATGAGATTTCCCTCAACAACTTAAATTCACTTCTTTTGCTTTGCACCAGTGCCCCATCCAGAGCTCAGGGGTGACTAGGAGAAGCAGGGCATTGCCCCTGGGTGACATCTTCACCATTACCTGGTCCCACCTCCATTCCGATAGGGGAATGATTTACCTACACTCATGATGGCAAATCTGGGACTGGAGACCAAGTTTTAAGTTTCGATTGATTGATGATTGATTGGCAGTGCATGACACCACCTGTTTTCAATTTCCCAGGGGGAGCAATGCCTTGCATTCCTGAATTGTTAGTAATACTCACATTGCTAGTAATAATCACATTGTTAGTAATACTCACATGCTCATTCTATCTCTTGCCACCGATACCTGCTCATACATATTATGAACTTCCTTGGCTGCCTGCTAGAAATGTTCCACTGAGACATGATTTCCACCCAGAAATTCTGAGTCCTCAGCTTTCCCATGCTGTCAAGGACAAAGCTGTGCTAACTCTCTGCCTCAGTCCTGAGCAGTCTTCTCCCAGCTCCAGGGCGAGGTTGTAGCAGGGCTGATGTGTAATTTGTGGAGGAATTCCAGGTGAGCTGTGGATGGTTGAAGAGAAGGACACTGTCTCTGTCCTAAGGGTGGGGAAACTGAGGCAGTGGGGGAGGCTCAGGTGTCCAGGACGCATCATTCTACCCCTCTCTCCCACCACCTCGATTCCTAAGCTACGACCGAGTGAACAGCACCCTCCAGGTTTTAGCCATCAGGTGATGCTGGTGGGCTCATCCTTCAGCATTTAGTTTCTTCACACTGTCCAGGCATTCTGCCATGAAACCGAGGTCTCTCTTGATCTTCATTGGGGCTCCTCCTCCCCTCCTGCCCGTCACCCTCCTTCTTCCAAAAAGACCCAGTGCACTCGCGGGGACCCTCTGTTAGACCTGCCGAGCTTGTCCCTTCATCTCAGCCTGTCTTCCAGCTCATCACTGCCATCCCATTCCCACTCACCTCCTAAGGCCAGGATACATCTCGCTTCCGCCCTGAGTATCCCCCCAGCAATTCTAGCACTTGCTGACTTCCTCCATGTATGCGGGTCTGTAGGTTTTATATCCAAGTTAAGAAATCTTTCATCAACAGAGAATAGACTGACTCAGATGAGTTCAAGTTAAGAAATAACAAAAGAAAGGTTGTATCTGGGAAAGCGATTCAAGAATACAGCAAGGAATAGACATGAATGGGCTTCAGGTTTGGGTGTGAACTGAGAATGGAGCTAGCAGCTCCTAAATCTCCAGTACCACCCTCTGCTCCCTCCTTATTTGCTTCTCCCTGTTATTCTTACCCAATCTTTACTTTCCAACCTTCCTCTGAGCAATGCTGTCTCACGGTTTTGATGTGCAAATGGCCCCACACACGGTCCTCTGCCCTAAACTCATGCTCATTGATGCCTACATGACCAGAAGCCTTCTCCTCTATCTCTTAGTTCCAATTCCTGGGAAGAGAAGACTATGGTTGATTTGGTTCATTCTTTTGAAAGAGGACACAGAAACCGTAAGTCTGGCCAGCCAGTGGATTATCCTCCCATGGGTCAGGTATCCATCCTCGCTCAATCAATGGTGGTCCCAGAGATTAAGGTAATATGGTACAATACCCGTTAATCTGGGGGGTCCATGAATGGAGGCCTCATTAAAGGCGCATGTGCAGGGTAGGGGATAAATTTGCATCTTTAAGGCGACTTAAGTTCAGTTCCACAGAGTCTAGCACTTAATAGTCCTTGTGATGCTTCAATGTTTTATTCCTGCCTCCTTTATGAGATGGGCCCTGCTGGTTCACTGGCCAAACAATCCCTGTTCCCTTTGACCCAAATTCTCCCAGGTTGTGGAGAGGATCTATAGAACTAATGTCTGTTTTAAATATGAAATGTCAGCCTGAATATCTAATGAAAAGCAACTGATTAAATGCATTAAGGCAGTACTGCACAACAGAAAACTGTTCTGCTATTAAAATGCAGTAGCAGAAGAATATTTATATTAAAGATGTTTAAGATATTGTTAAATGGAAGCAAATGAATTCCAAACAGTGTAAACATCATGATTCTGTTTGTGAGCATGTGTACATACACACACATTCATCCTTGCACTTGAAAAGATGCTCACCAAAATATCAACAGTAATGCAACCTGGGTGATAAGATTATTGATGATATACATTTTATCCTATTTGCTTAGTTATATTAAAATTTTTTTTGCAATAAGCATTTATCACTTTGCAATAAGAGAAAGAAATAAAAAGATAAAAGGAAAATGTTAGTTACTCAGTTGTGTCTGAATCTTTGTGAGCCCATGGACTATAGTCTGCCAGGCTCCTCTGTCCATGGAATTCTCCAGGCAAGAACACTGGAGTGGGTAGCTGTTCCCTTCTCCAGGGGTTCTTCTTGACCCAGGCATCAAAGCTGGGTCTCCTGCACTGCAGGCAGATTCTTTACTGGCTAAGCCACGAGAGGTTGTAATGCAAAGCTATAACCTCCTTAACAAGAGGCTGTTTTTTAGATCCCACTGCAATAAATAGTTTGGTGAGGTGAGGTAAAGTCGCTCAGTCGTGTCTGACTCTTTGCGACCCCGTGGACTGTAACCTACTAGGCTTCTCTGTCCATGGGATTCTCCAGGCAAGAATACCGGAGTGGATTGCCATTTCCTTCTCCAGGGGATCTTCCCAACCCAAGGATCGAACCCAGGTCTCCTGCATTGAAGGCAGACGCTTTAACCTCTGAGCCACCAGGGAAGGGAGATCCCTTAAATCATATCGGGAAAGGTTGTCTATATATCTTTGTCTACAGCTAAAAGTGTATGCATGTAAAAATCTGATTATGTGTCTAATTACACTGAACGGCTTTCTCAGGTTGAACTTCCAAGGAGTCAGTAATTTATCTGGGAGGTGATCCCAGGAAACACTGATAGGAGAGCAAATAAGTGAGGCAGAGAAGGGGGAGAAGCCACAGCTGGTGTGTTCCTGAGCACCCGAGGGGCCAGCCACTGGAGATTCAAGATGGGGAGAAGCTTGCTCAGAGCTGTCCTTCCTGAGGCGCAGGGGAGCTGAGGCATTCATTGGTCCACTACTCCTATCTGCTAGTGGGTTAAGATTGCTCCCAGTGAGTGTTTCTTCGGGCATGTTCAGCCTCCAGTGCCCAGGCAGAGAGGACTCCAGCAATCAGAAAAGGCTCTTGGTTCAGCATAGCCTCTTAAAATTGGAAGGTGTTAAGATGACATACACAAGAATGGTAAGATGGGCCAGGTACCAACAACATCCATGCAATGGCATTCTGTCCCTTTAACAGCTCTGCCCTGTGGGTCTTTCTTGAATTTCTGTGCTGGTGGGCAGGAGGGAGCAAGAAGGTCAAGATGAAGAAGATCTACAGGGGAAATCCTATGACTGCGCTTGTTGCTACCTTGTCCCCACCAAAGGCCTAATGTTCTTTTTGAAATCTGATCCTCCTTGGTGCTGCTGGGAATATTCAAAACAAAAGTTGTGAAATCCAGGTCTCAACAGGAACCCATTATAGCCAGTGAAATTGAGGAATGCACCAGGAAAACATGATATCAGGACTTGGAGATGTTTATTTATGAGTTTGGCAAGGTCTTTTTTTATAATGTTTTTTGGACTCTTCTGCATATAAGGCAGATTCCCTCAACCCAAGTCTATTAAATCCCTTGCCATTCATTTTATGATGTGTTTGAAATACTGAAGGCTGAGTTATTTGTTGATGATTTGTCCTGTTTTTGGACACCCCAGCTGGGGGTTTTCCTTCCAAAAATAGAGTTGCTAACTTCTTGGAGACCCGTGAGCATACTTGCTGACTACATCTGTGCACCAGGAAGAAGAAATATTTATTTACTGGGCCGTGTGAGTAGAGATAGAGTTCTGGGCCTTAGACACTCTAGGAATAACATGAGCTTGTAGAACTAGAATCACACACTCTTCATTTTACAGTCTAGGAAACTGAAGTCTGAAGTCACCCAGCAGGTGTGAGGGGGGAATTGGTGTGAAGCTTCCCTGCCTCTTTGGGAAGTAACCTGTGCACCAGGGCTGATTGGCGGCATGTGCTGGTTGGGTTAGTAAATGACACTGATGCTCTAATTCCATGATTCACCCAAGCTGTCCAACTACTTCCTGGCATGGACTTTGGCAGAATCTCTGTCTCCGTGGCCACTGAGTACTCTGGCAGTGACGTCACCCTGTGTTGCTTTCCCGAGTGTTTTACTTTCTTAGATTCACCTTCTTTCTCTCCTTTAGGAAAAACTGCATGAGCACTTAAGGATGCTGCCAATCGCTAGAACAAGTCATCCTGGGTTCCTTCTGTAATTTTTATTAAGGTTTTTTTTTGTTTGGTTTGTTTTGGTGTGGACCATTTTTAAAGCCTTTATTGAATTTGTTACAATATTGTTTCTATTTTATGTTTTGATTTTTGTGACCACAAGGCATGTGGGATCTTAGCTCCCGATCAGGGATTGCACCTGTTCCCCCTGTCTTGGGAGGTGAAGACTTAACAGCTTGTCACCAGGGAAGTCCCTCTTCTGTAATAATCTGGAGTGTTGGAGTCAGGGAGAGAGAGAAAGAGATGGTTGGGATCCTGAGCACTTGCATTCAGACTGCATTCAGACTGGTCTATTTCTTAGCTGGGGTGGGGACAGGGGTCTGCTGCCCCACACCAGGGGCTAGGAGCAGAAATCCTGATGGAAGTAGGTGAAGGCAAGGCCAGCAAAATGGGGTCATTCTTAAGACTGTGTGAGTTTAAGACATGAAAACAGCTTCACAGAAAATCAAACCTTGGGTTTATCTGCAGGGGTTTATGGGACCAGACTCACTGAGGGCTTTTGTTCAGGAACCGGAAAAACAGTCGGGAGGTTGTCTAATATCTTTTCCTCTCCCTAATCACACTGAAACTCTTTAATCTGCCCGAGGCATTGTGTATGTGTGTGCGCTCAGTTGTGTTCGCCTCTTTGCGCTTCTGTAGGCTGTAGCCACACACCAGGGCTGATTGGCGGCATGTGCTGGTTGGGTTAGTAAATGACACTGATGCTCTAATTCCATGATTCACCCAAGCTGTCCAACTACTTCCTGGCATGGACTTTGGCAGAATCTCTGTCTCCGTGGCCACTGAGTACTCTGGCAGTGACGTCACCCTGTGTTGCTTTCCCGAGTGTTTTACTTTCTTAGATTCACCTTCTTTCTCTCCTTTAGGAAAAACTGCATGAGCACTTAAGGATGCTGCCAATCGCTAGAACAAGTCATCCTGGGTTCCTTCTGTAATTTTTATTAAGGTTTTTTTTTGTTTGGTTTGTTTTGGTGTGGACCATTTTTAAAGCCTTTATTGAATTTGTTACAATATTGTTTCTATTTTATGTTTTGATTTTTGTGACCACAAGGCATGTGGGATCTTAGCTCCCGATCAGGGATTGCACCTGTTCCCCCTGTCTTGGGAGGTGAAGACTTAACAGCTTGTCACCAGGGAAGTCCCTCTTCTGTAATAATCTGGAGTGTTGGAGTCAGGGAGAGAGAGAAAGAGATGGTTGGGATCCTGAGCACTTGCATTCAGACTGCATTCAGACTGGTCTATTTCTTAGCTGGGGTGGGGACAGGGGTCTGCTGCCCCACACCAGGGGCTAGGAGCAGAAATCCTGATGGAAGTAGGTGAAGGCAAGGCCAGCAAAATGGGGTCATTCTTAAGACTGTGTGAGTTTAAGACATGAAAACAGCTTCACAGAAAATCAAACCTTGGGTTTATCTGCAGGGGTTTATGGGACCAGACTCACTGAGGGCTTTTGTTCAGGAACCGGAAAAACAGTCGGGAGGTTGTCTAATATCTTTTCCTCTCCCTAATCACACTGAAACTCTTTAATCTGCCCGAGGCATTGTGTATGTGTGTGCGCTCAGTTGTGTTCGCCTCTTTGCGCTTCTGTAGGCTGTAGCCACCAGGCTCCTCTGTCCATGAAATTCTCCAGGCAAGAATGCTGGAGTGGGTTGCCATTTCCTCCTCCAGGGAGTCTTTGCAACCCAAGGATCTCACTGCCTCTCCTGCACTGGCAGGCAGATTCTTTACCACTGCGCCTCGTGGGAGGACTCCAGAGGCGTTAACAAGCCCTATTTTCTTAAAGTTCTGCCAACAAGGGGCTCACTTGACCACCCCCCCACCCAACTTGGCAATAGTCAGTAGTAGTTCCCTAACTTAGAATGGCTAACCGCTTACATTAGGCAAACGCCAGAGCCTGGTCTCCGTGGTGCACGGGGAAACTGTCATGATCTGAAATATGTAACAGTCTTCAACTGGCTCCTGCCTCTTTCTGAGAACAGAATTTGTCCGATTAAAGAAGGATGCTACCCACCCCAGGGTGTCCTTCCACCCCACCCCACTGTGCTGCGTGTGCAGGAAGGTGTCACCTGGAGCTGAGCCGGAGAGATGGTCACCGGGGAAGGCTCAGCCAGGCTGAGTGGGGTTTCCACCAGGCTACGGGATGAGTGACAGTGTGTGTGCACACACGTGTGTGTGTGTCTGCATGCATTCACATGTGTGCACATGCTTGTGGCACTTGTTTCCCAAAAGTGTTTGTGTTTCAGTGGAGGCTTGTGCAGAGGCAATGAGAATCTATGCCCCGGGCTGTCTACACTCAGCACTGGTATCTGGTCTGGGTGTGTTGTCTTTCGGGTTTGGGGACTTCTTGCTGGGTTTATGTCCCCCTTCCCCCTTCTCGTCTCCACCTTGTCCCCTTTGTTGCTCCCTAAGGGTTTCAAGTGGGCTTCTGACAACCTGACTCTGTTCATGGAAAGCAGGACTGTCATCCTCAGACACTTTGCCTTACTCCTCGGAATCCTAGCAGCCTTCAGGGTGGGCATGGCAGCCGGTGATGTGGTGGGGACAAACTGCATCAGATGCTACAGCCAGAGCTTCTTCACCAATTTCCTGCACATCTAGTGCACATTCACCTTTTAATTTTTCAAAGTCTGTGCCCTCACCAAGTAGCATGCTGAAACATCTGAGGTCTAGAGGAGACCGGCCTTCCTTTGCACAGACTTTGGAAGATTTGCTCTGGTGGGTGAGCAGGAGAGATGCAAGGGTCAATGGACCCCAGAGGAGCCAGATAGGACTCAATGGGCCATGAGCCCAGAAATGAGAAAGATGTGAGCCATGGGCCATGGAACTGGTGCAGAGTCTTGATTACAAACAGAAAGCTCTGCATGCAGTCATGTCCAACTCTTTGCGACCCTGTGGACTGTAGCCCACCAGGTTCCTCTGGCCATGGGATCCTTCAGGCAAGAATACTGGAGTGCGTTACCATTCCTCCAGCAGGGGATCTTCTAGACCCAGGGATCAAACCTGGGTCTCCTGCATTGGCAGGTGGGTTCTTTACCACTAACGCCACCTGGGATGCTGGGCTCACACTGTCCACATATCCAGTGGACAGCCACAGTGTTCCTCCCTTATCCAAGTGGGATTTGCAGCTTCAGCCTCAGTGAGCTTCTCTCCCCTTGGCAGAGAGAAGCATTCTTTTAAGGCTGAGAGAGATTTAGCAACTTGCCCAAGGTCACATAACTAATAAATAGCAAAGCCAGAATTGAAACTCAGGTCTGTTTCTCCCCAAAGCTCACATTCTCCCTGACCTGGCATCTTAGATAATAAGTTATGGACACCTTGTAATTAGGAAGGAAAAACAATGGAGTTCAGATCTTTGACTTAGATTTTTTAATGTGTAACTAAAAAACAGGCGTGCTTGAGGCACAAGTGGCCTGTGTGAAATTCAGATGAACCCGGAGAACAAACCAATGAAACTGGGGCCGCAAAGGGGCAATGTTTCTCAAGGTGAGTGAGCAACATGTGGATACAGAGCAGTGACCTGTGAATGCCTCCAGGCACAGGAGCAGTTAGGAGAGAAAGGGAGGAAAATCATTCAGCTCTACTCTTGTGAAAAATACCTTCCCAAAATATGTGGCCTGGGAAAATGGAACATGGATCAAACAGAAAGCTGGGAGCTCAGAATTACTGCAGAGTGACAGTCCTTTTCTGTGCCGCCAAGTGATCAAAAAAGGTACAAGTGAGCATCAGACTGATTTAATTGTATCCACAGACAGCTGATCTTTAGACACTGGATGCTCCGTGCTTCAGAAACACGTGGACATTGTTCTTAAACTTTAAGATGCTCTTCTGCAGACTCTCGGTTACCCCAGTGTGGAAATTAGCCATCGTGCAGGGAACACCGACTCCCCGATTACCTGACACTTGCCTATGACCGGGCTTTGTGCCAGTGTCCTGAGGGCAGGTGAAGTGGGGAGCCCCTGAGGAGGGTGCAGGTGAAGACAGCCCAGCAGGTGGCTGGCAGACCACCTGGATCAGCTGCACACTCATAGCTCCCTGTGTGGTTGAAGGGTCACTGACTATGTTGTGCATCTGTGTGGCATGCTAAGAAATACTATATTTATCAGGATAAAATCACTGGGGGGAATAAATCATTCTTTCCCAGGTAAAATAATCAGGATCTTTGGTTCAAGTTTCAGTCACTGATGCTTGTGGGAGGGGAATGTTTTGAAAGTAAGAAAAACCAATAAGATTTTTATGTGTACTCCTTTGTGTTATAGCAACCATTCTGCAAAATAGCCAGGTGAGGGGGAGGTGGAGGCACCCCTCTGGGAAGGAGGCTTTGACCTCCTGGCAAGCAGACTTGCAATAGCTCAATGAATATTGACAATCAATTTTTTGTTACAGTCACCCTGCATTTGGGTGGTGTCTGAGTAATTTGATCTTCTGTAGACCAAGTGGGAGGACGGAGACGACGACGACGACGATTCAGTGAAGTCAGCACAGGCTGGGACAGACTGGGGTCGAGTGGTCCGAAGGGGTAAGGACCCTAAGAGGTCCGTTCTTGTGACCTCACCCAACGGTAAAGGAAGAGGTTACGTACTTTCACTTTTCACCTTCCCTTCAAGTAGTCAACACAGGCTGGGAATCGCTGGGGTACCTGACGTCGGATGGTCCGAGGAGGCAGGTACCCTAAAAGGTCCGTTCTCATGACCTCACCCCGCGGTAACAGAAGAGGTGAGGACGGAGATCCGTCTCGAATTCGACACTAAGAACCGTTTCAAGTCTGTTCCCCCAGAGGGGTCCACAAGGTACAATCCCGAGGTTCTTCTTCGAATTTCCCCTCGTCGGGTCACCCGTATATTAACCCCGGTCAGTCCTCCTTTACACTTTGAGTAAAGAACCTCACGTAGCATTCACATCGATGTATTTTGTAACACACTCCGGTTTGTCCTTGTGTACGGTCGGAGTCCACCCCTTTCTTTCACACTGAACGAATAATTGTTACTTTCCTAGTCAGAGGGATCCTCGTGGGGACGGGGTGGGGAGTCCCATTGACCCTTGGTCGGAACTACTACTTGTTATTAAGAGGGAAACTCTAAATCGACCGGGGAAAGACTTCCTTTACCGTTTGGTGAGGTCATGAGAACGGACGAGAATCCCACGGAGGGAGGAGCCTGGTAGGCTACAGTCCATGGAGTCCTCCATTACAAAATAGCCTGGGGAGCTTAAGTGACAGAAATTGATTTCTCATGGTTCTGGAGGCTGGAGGTCAAGATCAAGTCCTCTTCCTGGCTTGTGGGTGGTGTCTTTTCTTGGTACCTGCACACAGGGTGAGCAACCTCTCTCTTCCTCTTGTAATGAGGCCACCAGTCCCTAGTCCTGTTGGATTAGGACTCCATCCTTATGACCTTGTGTGCTCGTGCTAAGTCACTTCAGTCATGTCCGACTCTTTGCGACCCTATAGATCATAGCCTGCCTGGCTTCTCTGCCAATGGGATTCTCTAGGCAAGATTACTGGAATGGGCTGCCATGTCCTCCTCCAGGGGATCTTCCCAATCCAGGAATCAAACCCACATCTCTTGTGTCTCTTGCACTGGTAGGTGGGTTCTTTACCACTAGCTCCACTTGGGAAGCCTTATGACCTTACAAAAGAAAGAAAGGACTAAGTGGTGTCCCACCATGTGACCCCATGGACTGTAACCCACCAGGCTCCTCTGTCCATGGAATTCTCCAGGCAAGAATACTGGAGTGAGTTGCCATTTCCTTCTCCAGGGCATGAGCTTAACTTTAATAACTTACTTAACTTTAATAACTTCCTAAAAGCTTTAGTTCCAAGGACAGTTGCATGAGATGTTAGGGCTTCAACATATAAATTTGGGGTGAACACAATTCAGTCCTTAGCTCTCCCCCTAGAGTCTCCAGAAAGGAATGCAACATTACTCATGCACACATTTTACCCCAGTGAGATCCATGTCAGTATTCTGACCCTCAGAACTGGAAGATGGTAATATTGTGTTGTTTAAACACTAAGTCTGTGGTCATTTGTGACAGCCGCAAGAAACCAGTACATACCTGCTACCCTTCTCTTTGGCATTCTTCCATCCTTCATGGATGAATTTTGTTTGACGCAGACTAAACTGCTATGTGCCCAGTGGTATTTGACACACAGCATCTCTTGTCCTTCGGCACTACAAGGGCAGGATGAAGGTACCTACTACAGACAAGTACTGTGGGTCCCTGGAGGTCAGGGATTGCATTGGTCATGCCTCTGCTGGCCTAGTCCAGTGCCTCAAACACAGTAGATGCTCAATCAGGATTTGCCCAACAAAAAAAGAAACATTGATGTTCAGAGAGGTTATGTAACTTTCTAGGATCAGGAGATCTGATGTCCAATCAAATGAAAGTCATGCATTTTCCATCACAAAATGTAAATCCCCCAAATTATAGTCCTTGCCTATCCGTCTGCAATGCCAGAGACATGGATTTGCTCCCTGGGTCGGGAAGATCTGCTGGAGAAGGGAATGGCTACCCACTCCAGTGTTCTTACCTGGGGAATCCTATAGACAGAAGAGACTGCAGGCTACAGATCATTGGTTTGCAAAGAGCTGGACACGACTGAAGTGATTTAGCACACACACACACACGCACAAAAGCCAGAGAACATATATTTATTCATTTCCCATTGTCACAGATCCTTTTCATGCATTTTTCACTTGGATCTTAGGAAGCAGACATTAATTATATTCATTAGATATTTGAGAAAAATAAAAGTTCAGAAAGGTTAAGAAATGTTCTCCAAGTTTGGGGAGCGGTAGTTGTGGTAGAAATGACTTCAAAGCCCAAGTCTGGTAGCTTTTGCAAAATCTCTCTTTTCCCCACTACCTTGCACTGTACATGGACTATTTATTTTCATTTGTGTGTTTTTCATGAGTTGCCCTATGCAAGCAGAATCTGTTCCATCTAAATGTTCTAACTGTTCGCTGTGACCATGATCTTTCGAAGGTGGGAAGCATGTCTCCTCCTTTCTTTTTATTCCCAGGGCAGCTCATTTCAAGTGGCTCATCACATACACACATCCTGGCAGCAGACTTCCTGGGTTTAACCCAGATCTCAGAGGTATGCCTACACTAATTAGAGCTGCGTCAACATTTTAGAACAGCTGGAAGTATTTTATTCTAAAGAGCCACTCAGTCAAGACAGTTTTTGGATGCTTGTCATATAAGACACACCATATGGAGGACAGAACCAAACCCACTTGGAGGCAGTACCACCTGGAGGCAGTACTGCCTGGTGGTTAGACGCCTGGCCTCTAAAGTCAGGCAGGTCTGGCTCTGGGTCCCTGGACCACATCCCTCACTGGCTGTGGGACTGCAGAAAGTTATCCCATCCCTCTGAACCTTAGTTCCACATCTCTAACTCTAGTTCTTTTTTTTTCTTTTTGACCACGCCATGTGGCTTGTAGGATCTTGGTTCCCTGACCAGGGATTGAACCTATGCCCTTGGCAGTGAAAGAGCTGAGTCCTAACCGATGGACCACTAGGAACTTCCCTCTAAAACTAGTCTTTATTTCCCAGGTTTTGTTAGGTTTTGCTTTATTTTGATTTCTTTTTGCTCTTTTTGGGTGGTAAAGATTAAGTGAAATAAACCCAAGATGCTATTAACATAGATCCTGGGATGTAGGAAGTGCTTATTAAACGTTAGCTGATTTCTGTTGAGTCTTTGTCTGACAGCCCTAGCAAATGAATATAGTATCAATCAGCCGTTCTATTGTCTGAGTTCTGGCTGGTCCTTGTCAACTGAGGCACTGGAATTCCTGTGAAGACAGTGGTTGGCTGACTCCTGAGAGACGCACATGGATTATTTAACCGTAATCCTCACCTGCGCTTATGCCCTCAACACGGCTTCATCTTGAGCAGTGTACCCTGTCCTGTCCTTTGACTTGGCCACAGCTGTGGGTTTTACTCTGATTGGCGGAAAGGACACTGTGCCAGTTTTATGCATAAGAAGCTGTCGGTGTCTCCCCTTCCTCTCTTGTACCTCTGGCATTTCTATGACAATGATATGACTCAGCCTCAGAGCCCAGGAGAGGGAGGGAGGTGGAGCAGAGCCTCCCTGGCTGAGAGTAGAGCCATCTGGTCACCCAGCCTACATGCGCACACCCCACCAACCTGCGATGTGTGGGGGAGCCCAGATGACACAAGCAGATCTCCTTTCATATGACTGTCAGCCATGTGAGTAACATTCATGGTTAAATAGCACCAAGACTGTGTGGTTATTACATAGTGTTTCACAGCAACAGCTAACGTTTACAAGGAACACATCACCTGGGGTTATTCCATTAAGATGGAAGCCGAGTCTTTTTTTCCAGTGTTGGGAGAGTTACTCTTTCTCAGAGGGGGTGGATAGCATGGAAATTTTTGGCAGCCACCTGGAAACCAGGTTGTAGATGACACTGAGGAATCAGAACAGAAAAACGAAAGGAATAAGTGTTCTTATCAGTGTTACTGAGCTAGGAGATCAAACCAAACATAAGTCTTGAATGACCTCTAAAATCTCCAGTTATCCAAGCAAGAAATAATGCTGTTGTTTACTCCCAGGTGGCTTAGATTTTCCATTACTTCAAAAAGACAGACTCAGAACTTCTGGTTTCAGCTCCAACATGTAAAGAGCTTGGCAGTGATCATTCCTGTTCTACAACAGAAAAGTTCTGAGCAAACTGAAAATAAACAGATTTCCTCCGACCCATCAAGGATTTGAAATCAGAGGGTAAACTGTCACCTCCATTCTGGAGAGATGGTAAGTGAACACAGAGTCTGCTTACCTGGAGCAGAAGGCGCTGGAACCATAGACAGGTAGGACCACCTACATGAGGATTTGGATGAGTGTAGAATAGTTTGAAAGTGTGAAATCTCTGGAGTCTGAAGTCTTAGGGAACCCAATGCTTTTCAGGACCTATTTTCAGGAACCTTATTTTCAGGTTCTTATCATGAAGCTAAGAAAGATCCCCTCAGGGACTTCCCTGATGGTCCAATGGTTAAGACTTTGCCTTCAGAAGGAGTTCAATCCCTCGTCCAGGATTTAAGATCCCACATAGGTGCCTCAACCCAAAACATAAAACAGAAGCAATATTGTAACAAATTCAACAAAATTTTAAGAATGGTCCACATCAACAGAATCTGAAAAAGAAAGAAAGATCCTTTCGTGGCTCTGACAAGAGGAGGGGAAATCACTGTGAGACATGCCCAGAGAGTTCTGGGGAGATGCTCACTCTCCTGGGGAGAGATTTTTACCAGAACCCAAGGGAAAGGCGGAAAAACTAAGGGGCCCTTGTGAAAGTCACAGCCCAGGAATATGGGCCTGTTAAAAACACTGAGATTTAATCAAATGATTTATAGAATGCTTCCTGTCTCCAGCAGCTTACCACCACATCAGTAAGACTGTAGTATAACTCAGCATTCAAAGAACCAAGATCATGGCATCTGGTCCCATCATTTCATGGCAAATAGATCAGAAACAATGGAAACAGTGAGAGACTTTATTTTCTTGGGATCCAAAATCACTGCAGATGGAGACTGCAGCCATGTACTTAAAAGACACTTGCTCGTTAGAAGAAAAGCTATGATAAAACTAGATAGAATATTAAAAAGCAGAGACATTAGTCATGTATGGATGTGAGAATTGGACCACAAAGAAAGCTGAGCACTGAAGAACTGATGCTTTTGAACTGTGGTGTTGGAGAAGACTCTTGAAGAGTCCCCTGGACTCCTTGTTAGGAGATCCAACCAGTCAATCCTAAAGCAAGTCCTGAATACTCACTGGAAGGACTGATGCTGAAGCCCCAATACTTTGGCCACCTGATGTGAAGAACTGACTCACTGGGAAAGACTCTGATGCTGGGAAAGACTGAAGGCAGGAGGAGAAGGGCACAGCAGAGGACGAGGTGGTTTGATGGCATCACGGACTCGATGGACATGGGTTTGGGCAAGCTCTGGGAGTTGGTGATGGACAGGAAGCCTGGCATGCTGCAGTCCATGGGGTCGCAAGAGTCGGACATGACTGAGCGACTCAACTGATAACACTGGATTACAGCTGACAGAGCTGCAAGGCACAGACTCAATTTAAGGAGCCCAAAGACTACAGGAAAGGTAAAAACAAAGAAGTTAGACACATCTGAAGCCTCTGACATCTACAGTTACAGAAAACATTAAATACAGCTCAACTCTCAAACTGATGAACACAGGATCTTATACCAGAGGCTTTACCTCAGTTCTTATTACCCAATACATCATGTTTAACATTTAATAAAATATTATAAGGCATGCTAAAAGGCAAGGAAAATCACAGCCTGTAGAGAAAAAAGGAAACATTAGAAACAGATTCAGCTAGTACACAGATTCTGAACTGGTTAGACAGGGAATTAAAAATAACTATGATTAATATGTTACAGGCTGTAATGGAAAAACTAGACAACACGCAAGAACAGATGGATAATGTAAGCAGAGAGATGGAAAATATAACAAATAATCAAAAGGAAATCCTACAAATCAAAAAGCACTATAATAGAAATGGAGCAAACCTTTAATGGGCTCAGTGGAGCCAAGGAAAGAATCAGAGAGGTAAGTTCCCAAACTAAAGTAAGGATAAAAAGAACAATAGCAGCAAAAAAAGGCAGAACACAATATTCTAGAACTATAGGGAAATTCCAAAAGTTATAGCATAAACACAGTTGGAATACCAAAAGGAAAAGAAAGACAAAGATGACATATTTGAAGTAATAATGACAGGGAACTTTCAAAAATTAGTGACAGACACAAACCACAGACCTAGGAAGCTCAGAGAAAACCAAGACAAATATAGAAAAAAAACTACACTTAGATATATCATATTAAATTACAGGAAACTAACGAGAAAGTCTTGAAAGAAGACAGAGCTAGGGGGGAGGGGTCTTATCTATAGAGAGATGGATGAAACTGGAGACGATTATACAGAGTGAAGTAAGCCAGAAAGAAAAACACCAATACAGTATAGTAGTAGTAGTGAAGTTGCTCAGTCGTGTCCGACTCTTTGCGACCCCATGGACTGTAGCCTAGCAGGCTCCTCTGTCCATGGGATTTTCCAAGCAATAGTCCTGGAGTGGATTGCCATTTCCTTCTCCAGGGGATCTTCCCAACCCAGGGCTCGAACCCAGGTCTCCCGCATTGTAGACAGACGCTTTACTGTCTGAGCCACCAGGGAAGTCCCCAGTACAGTATACTGACACATATATATGGAATTTAGAAAGATAGTAATGATGACCCTGTATGTGAGACAACAAAAGAGACACAGAGGTATAGAATGGACTTTGGCCTCTGAGGGAGAGGGGGAGGGTGGGATGATTTGGGAGAATAGCATTGAAACATGTATACTATCGTATAAGAAACGAAACGCATGTCTATGTTCAATACAGGATACAGGATGCTTGGGGCTGGTGCATGGGATGATCTAGAGAGATGATATGGGGTGGGAGGTGGGAGGGGGCTTCGGCATTGGGAGATCGTGTACACCTGTGGCTGATTCACGTCAATGTATGGCAAAACCAATACAGTATTGTAACGCAGAATAAAGTATTAAAAAAAAGAATTATGGAGGATTTCTCATCAGAAACTGTATAGGCAAGCAGAGAGTGAAGTGAAATATTTAAAATGTTGAAAGAAAAAAATTAAGGTTCTATATCAAACAAAATTATCCTTCAAACGTGAAGGAGAAACATTTTCTCAGTTAAACAAAAATGGAGGAAATTCATTGCCAGCGCACCTGTCCAGAAACAAATGTATAGGAATTTCTTCATGGAGAAAAAAATTACATAAGTAAGAAACTTGGATCTACATTAAAAAAAGGAAAAGCATTAGAGTGGAAATTTTTAAAAGGTAAACATAAACATTTTCATTTTTCTTACTCTTTTTTCCCACTTTCACCCAATTGCTGACTCCCAACCCCAGCCTCTGGCAATCAGCAATCTGTTTTCTGTGTCTATACATTTGATTTGTTTGAGATTTCACATATAAGTGAAATAAACCCGTATGTTTATCTGACTTATTTCACTTCACATAACACCCTCAAGGTCCATCTTTGTTTTTCAAATGGCAAGATTTCTTTCCTTTTAATGGCTGCCTTTTCTTTTTTTTTAATCTACTTTTAATGCTCATTAATGGGCACTTAGTTTATTTTCATGTCTTGCGTATTGTAACTAATACTGCAATGAACATGGGAACCCAAATATCTTTTCAAGACAGTGATCTTGTTTCCTTCAGATAAATATCCAGAAGTGCCATTACTAGATGATGTGGTAGCTCTATTTTATTTTTTATTTTTAGAAACCTTCACACTTTTTTCCATAGATAGTTTATTTTCATGTCTTGCGTATTGTAACTAATACTGCAATGAACATGGGAACCCAAATATCTTTTCAAGACAGTGATCTTGTTTCCTTCAGATAAATATCCAGAAGTGCCATTACTAGATGATGTGGTAGCTCTATTTTATTTTTTATTTTTAGAAACCTTCACACTTTTTTCCATAGCGACTTCCCAGTTTACATGCTCCCTGACGGTGCATAAGGGTTCCCTTTCCTCCACATCTTTGCCAGCACTTGTTGTTGCTCATGGGTCCCTGAACCTCTAGTGCTGCTCCACCTGTGGATCTTAGTTCTCTGACCAGGGATTGAATCTGGGCCCTGGCAGCGGAAGCTCTTAGTCCTAACCTCTGGCCTGGCCAGGAATTCCCATGTTTCTCATGCTTTTGATGATAACCATTTAATTGTGATTTTAACTTGCCTTTCCCCAACTGTTAGCCATGTTGAGCACCTTTTCAGGCACTTGTTGGCCATTTTTATAACTTTGGAAAAATGTTTATTCAGTTCCTCACCCCATTTTAAAATCAGATTATTAGGGGTTTTTTTCCTATTGAGTTGTATGAGTTCTTTACATAATTTGGATACGAATGCCATATCAGATATGTAAGTTGCAAATTTTCTCCCACTCTGTAACTTGCTTTTTCATTTTGTTGATGTTTTCTTTTTGGTGTGCAGAGGCTTTTTAGTTTTCTAGCAATCAGCAATCTGTTTTCTGTGTCTATACATTTGATTTGTTTGAGATTTCACATATAAGTGAAATAAACCCGTATGTTTATCTGACTTATTTCACTTCACATAACACCCTCAAGGTCCATCTTTGTTTTTCAAATGGCAAGATTTCTTTCCTTTTAATGGCTGCCTTTTCTTTTTTTTTAATCTACTTTTAATGCTCATTAATGGGCACTTAGTTTATTTTCATGTCTTGCGTATTGTAACTAATACTGCAATGAACATGGGAACCCAAATATCTTTTCAAGACAGTGATCTTGTTTCCTTCAGATAAATATCCAGAAGTGCCATTACTAGATGATGTGGTAGCTCTATTTTATTTTTTATTTTTAGAAACCTTCACACTTTTTTCCATAGCGACTTCCCAGTTTACATGCTCCCTGACGGTGCATAAGGGTTCCCTTTCCTCCACATCTTTGCCAGCACTTGTTGTTGCTCATGGGTCCCTGAACCTCTAGTGCTGCTCCACCTGTGGGATCTTAGTTCTCTGACCAGGGATTGAATCTGGGCCCTGGCAGCGGAAGCTCTTAGTCCTAACCTCTGGCCTGGCCAGGAATTCCCATGTTTCTCATGCTTTTGATGATAACCATTTAATTGTGATTTTAACTTGCCTTTCCCCAACTGTTAGCCATGTTGAGCACCTTTTCAGGCACTTGTTGGCCATTTTTATAACTTTGGAAAAATGTTTATTCAGTTCCTCACCCCATTTTAAAATCAGATTATTAGGGGTTTTTTTCCTATTGAGTTGTATGAGTTCTTTACATAATTTGGATACGAATGCCATATCAGATATGTAAGTTGCAAATTTTCTCCCACTCTGTAACTTGCTTTTTCATTTTGTTGATGTTTTCTTTTTGGTGTGCAGAGGCTTTTTAGTTTTCTCTGGTTTAGTTGCTAAGTTGTGTCTGACTCTTGTGACCCCATGGACTGTAGCCTGCCAGGCTTCTCTGTCCATGGGATTCTCCAGGCAAGAATAAATGGAGTGGGTTTCCATTTCCTTCTCCAAAAGTAAAGTGAAAGTCACTCAGTTGTGCCCAACTCTGCAACCCCACTGATTGTAACAGTCCATGGAATTTTCCCAGAATACTGAAGTAGGTAACCATTCCCTTCTCTAGGGTATCTTCCCAACCCAGGGATCGAAGCCAGGTCTCCCGCATTGCAGGCGGATTCTTTACCAGCTGAGCCACCAGGGAAACCCAGTTTTATGTAGTACCTCTTTTTTCTTACTCTTAACTGATATTGAAGTATAACTGTTTCGATAATAATAATAATGTATTGGGTGACTAAAGCATATGGATATATGAAACAAAGGACCGCAAAGTCATAAAGGATGAGAAGGAAGAATTGGGACTATTCTATTATAAAGTGGCAACAATACACGTGAGATGATATAGTGTTTTTGAAGGTGAGCTTAGATTAGTTGCAAATGTATATTGCTATTAAAAAAAAAACATGAGTCAGGTTGTTGTTGTTGTTGATGCAGAATATTTTAAAAGTCTTTATTGAATTTGTTACAATATTACTTTAGTTTTATGCTTTGGTTTTTTGGCCCTAAGACATGTGGGATCTTAGCTCCCCAACCAGGGATTGAACCCATGCCTCTTGAATTGAAAAACACAGTCTTAACCACTGGACCACCAGGGAAGTTCCAGAGATGTGTACTGTGAACTCTAGAGCCACCATTAAATTTGTTAAAACAACAATCTGTATACTAAGAAAGGAAAGAAAATGGAATAGTACAAAATGTTCAATTAAAGCCAGAGATGGCAGGAAAGAAGAAATACAAACAAGTGTGATGAATAGAAAACAGTTTTAAACGTGGTAGATATTAATCTAACTATATCAGTAGTCAGTATATGTGAATGTTCTAAATACCAGAATTAGAAGACAAACATTGTCAGAGTGAAAGAAAAAAAAGATTCAAATATACTTTGTCCACCAGAAATTATCTTTAAATCTAAAGGTTTATATATGCTGAAAATAAAGGGATAGAGAAAGATATATCATGTTAACATGAATCAAAAGAAAACTGGAGTTAGTCACATTAATTTCAGTTAAAACTGACTTCAACACAAGAAAAAAAAATAAGAGGATTATAGAACAATAAAGGGGTAAATTTCCCAAGAAAGCATCATGGTTCTAAGTGTGAAAGCATCTAGTGTCAAAATATTTGAGGCAAATTAACTGAATTTCAAGGAGAAATAGACAAACCCACTATTATAGTTGATGACTTCCACACCGCTCTTTCAATAACTGATAGATGAAACAAGTAGAAAACCTGTAAGAATATAGCTAATTGGAACACCACCATCAGTCACCCTGACATTTATAGAATACTTCTTCCAACAATAGCAGAACACACAATCTTC
This sequence comes from Madoqua kirkii, assembly GCA_006408675.1. Taxonomy (NCBI): domain Eukaryota; kingdom Metazoa; phylum Chordata; class Mammalia; order Artiodactyla; family Bovidae; genus Madoqua; species Madoqua kirkii. The sequence goes on from SJYC01015771.1 coordinate 38,169, forward strand.
TCAAGCCCATGTGGCTCTTACACGAAGACTGACCACGTCCTTTGTCATCAACACACCTTAACACATTTAAAAGAATAGAGATTGTCCAAAATACATTCTCAGGCCACAGTGGAATTAAACTGGAAATCAATAACAGAAAGATAGTCCAAAAATCCTGTAATAGTTGGAAATTTAAAAAAAAGACACTTCTGAATAACACATGGGTCAAAGAAGAAGTCTCAAGAGAAATTTACAGTTATTTTGAACTAAATGAGAAAGTACAACTTTTCAAAAATACACACTTCTCACTGGCACATCCATCATGCTAGACTCCCAGAGTTGCCTGTGCTCTTCCAGGAATAAGGGAACTTCCTCCGTAAAGTCCGCTAGGAAGGATCTGACGAAGTCACAGAAATGATTGGCTCCCCTCCAAGGGGCCTAGGGCATGCAGACCGGCTTCGGTAGATCTGAGGTCAGGTATACCGTAACTGAAAGCTTCAGAGAATAAGCCACTGGAGAGCTTGTTCCATTCAGAATGTCCAGATGCTGCCTGGTTTTTATTACAGACACCTTAACAAAGTGGTAAAACTTTTTAGATTGCAAATTTAAAATATTCTAAAAGTGATACTGCATTTCTCAAAGACTTGAGACTCTGGTCTGCTAGAGTTCACTTAGGCATGTTGAGTTCAACTGGGTTTCACAGGAAATGCTGACACATGGTGTAAGGATGCATCAGTTTAGCTCTGACCTCAATATTGGGCTCTGATTTGCTCTTTGACTTTTCCTGGTCCCAATCTTCGGAAGTCTTCCTAGCCTAATTCCCCTATTTCACCACCCTACCTTGTGTCCGGTTGATGACCATGTGATTGTACAGAGAACACATATGTGGTCAGAAATGATGCTGCTTGTCCAATGCTGATTGGAATAAGACATCTTTAGATTTATCTTTCATATTGGGATATTTATTGTCAGATATACGAAAGCATTTCAGACATAGCTTAGAGTGAATAGTCTACAAATTTTGAAATTCTATTGAAGATGCTCAACATCACTCATTATCAGAGAAATGCAAATCAAAACCACAACGAGGTACTATTTCACGCCAGTCAGAATGGCTGCGATCCAAAACTCTACAAGCAATAAATGCTGGAGAGGGTGTGGAGAAAAGGGAACTCTCTTACACTGTTGGTGGCAAACTAGTACAGCCACTATGGAGAACAGTGTGGAGATTCCTTAAAAAACTGGAAATAGAACTGTCTTATGACCCAGCAATCGCACTGCTGGGCATACACACTGAGGAAACCAGATGTGGAGAAAAGGGAACCCTCTTACACTGTTGGTGGGAATGCAAACTAGTACAGCCACTATGGAGAACAGTGTGGAGATTCCTTAAAAAACTGGAAATAGAACTGTCTTATGACCCAGCAATCCCACTGCTTGGCATACACACTGAGGAAACCAGAATTGAAAGAGACACGTGTACCCCAATGTTCATCACAGCACTGTTTATAATAGCCAGGACATGGAAGTAACCTAGATGTCCATCAGCAGATGAATGGATAAGAAAGCTGTGGTACATATACACAATGGAGTATTACTCAGCCATTAAAAAGAATACAATTGAATCAGTTCTAATGAGGTGGATGAAACTAGAATGAATCTTAAAAATCCTCTATAGTATCAAATTATTGTTTTTATTATTATTTACATAGCTTAAGATTTACAAATAAAATTAAGAAATTATAAAGAAAAGACATTTCAAATATATATATAAAAACAGAACAATAGCAACAATAAATAACAAAAGAACTTTCACAAATAAATGTAAGAAAAATATAGGAAAATAATCATGAATCTTGACAGATTTTTTAAAAGTCTTGATTAAGAAGCACACTATGAGATGAATCAATGCTGTAAAATGTTGCATTTCCACAATTCTTTTTTATAAATTTGTCAAAACCTAAAGGCATTTGGACAAAATTTAACAGAGATTCTAAAGTTCACCAGAAGGATAAATGAACACTAGCAAATGATTTTTCCCCCAAAGCAAGAGGTGAGGAGTTTCGTCCCATCAGATAACTCACATGTGAACAAACTACAATTGATGGGAAAACAGAACTAAGTAGGTATCACAAGAACAGTTTCTGGTACATAAGAGAATAACCATGGAATACAGGTGACACTACAAATGTGAGGATAAAGGAAATATTAGTCAATAAACAATTTGACTGCATGAAACCTGTTAATCTGTTTAAACGTTCATCTCCTGCTAAGATAAATTTCAAACGAAGTAAAGGGTTAATTTTTAAAAACATTAAACCATAAAAGTGGGGGGGGGGGACCAAAGGATTACATGATATAAATATATAATTGAGATCCTGGATCTGAGAATAAACAATGAAAAAAAATAAAAGGGAAAAGAGAATTCTGACTAGATAAATGTAATTTTTTCTGTATGCCAAAAGTCCAGGCAAAACTTCCAAAACAAGATAAAAGATTAATACACAGGATATATAAAGCAGGATATATAAAGAACTCTTACAGATCACTGAGAAAAACACTATTATCCCATTGGGGGAAAAAAAGAGAACTGACATGAACAAATTTTTCTCACAAGCAAAAAAATACAAATGATCAATAAGAATCTTTAAAAATAATTACAGAATAAAACATTTTCATGTTAGATAATTATAAAACACTGAACTATGCAGGAGCCACTTAATTTATTCAGTGAGAAAATTATGAATATAAGCCTTAAGCATGATAAAGACATAAAACTCAGGTTATAAAAGAACAATCATCACAGTGAAGACATGCAAAATACCTCCCTATCTCAAACGGAGGCCTAAACAAACAAATTCTGGCATAATCAGAGGACACAATGCCCACAGCCTACTTGGCCACATAGACACTTTGTGAGCTCGAGCAACTGACTTAAACTAATTGTACCTATTCCACTGGTACAGGAAAAGCACTTGGAACAGTGCCACAGACATGCCAAGTGTTCAATATATTTCACTTAACATGTAAGAAGTATTATATATGTGTGTTTGTGTTCTTGTGCATGTTAAGTCACTTTAGTTGTGTCCAATTCTTTGCAACCCTATGGAAAGAAACCCTCCAGGTTCCTCTGTCCATGGGATTCACCAGCCAAGAATATTGGAATGGGTTGCCATACCCTCCTTCAGATGTGTATAAGAGACAGGTATTAATACTGATAAATAAGCAGAGAAATATAGAAGCAAACATTTTAAATTTTAAAATTTAGATTCAATTTGTTTAACATCTATCTGATGACAATAATTAACTATTTGAAAATGAGTATCTCTAGCAGTTGGTATTAGTAACTGGTCACCTGAGGAATTTCTTCAAATTATTTTTGAGTCTTTCTTCTTTGCTTTTAAATGATGCTGCTGCTGCTAAGTCGCTTTAGTCATGTCCGACTCTGTGCGACTCCATAGACGGCAGCCCACCAGACTCCCCGTCCCTGGGATTCTCCAGGCAAGAACACTGGAGTGGGTTGCCATTTGATGGCAGGTTTCAATTTTGTTTTGTTCTATTGGGTTCAAAATATATTTCACTCTTGTTAGCAATCAATTTCTTAAAATAAAAAACAGTTCAGTTTTACTAGCAAAGAAGGAAGGCAAACTAAAGCCATGAGATACTGTCTGTCTGCCATCAAACTGAATTTAAAATATGTAAAATTATCACAATCCTCAATTCTGGCAGGGAACACTAAATTGAGCACTCCCAAACAGTGCTGTTAGCATTTCTAATTCATTCAGATTCCTGGAAAGTCAGACAGCGGTGTGTGGTAGCCTTTACAGTGGGCCCACACTCTGACAGTGAAACAGTATTTCCAGGGATCCAGCCTAAAGAGGCCATCAAAACCTCAGCAAAAGAACAATCATCACAGTGAAGACATGCAAAATACCTCCCTATCTCAAACGGAGGCCTAAACAAACAAATTCTGGCATAATCAGAGGACACAATGCCCACAGCCTACTTGGCCACATAGACACTTTGTGAGCTCGAGCAACTGACTTAAACTAATTGTACCTATTCCACTGGTACAGGAAAAGCACTTGGAACAGTGCCACAGACATGCCAAGTGTTCAATATATTTCACTTAACATGTAAGAAGTATTATATATGTGTGTTTGTGTTCTTGTGCATGTTAAGTCACTTTAGTTGTGTCCAATTCTTTGCAACCCTATGGAAAGAAACCCTCCAGGTTCCTCTGTCCATGGGATTCACCAGCCAAGAATATTGGAATGGGTTGCCATACCCTCCTTCAAGGGATCTTCCTGACCAGGGATCAAACCTGCATCTCCGGCAACTCCTGCACTGCAGGCAGATTCTCTACCACCTGAAAATATATATGGGAAGCCCCCATATATATCTATATATTGTAAATATACAATAACATCACACAATACTAAGAAATATTATGATTTTAATCATATTATTATGCAGACATTAAAATTAATTTTTAGGTTTCATGCCATGGAGAAATGTTTATAACAAGTATAAAAGCAGACTGCACCAACACTACACAATCTCTTCCAGAAAACAGAAAGAAATACCTTCTGTTTCATTCTGTGTACCCAACAAAACCAGACAGAGATAATACTAGAAAAGAAACCTAGGGCAGGTATCCTGGGTGATCATAGATATAAAAGTCCTCAAGAAAATATGATCAATTCAAATCCAGAAAAATACACCATGAAAAAAACACCCTTGTCAAGTAGGGCTTATCTGAGGTATGCAAGGCTGATTCTATATTCAAAAATCAATCCATGTAATCTGCCACATTAACTGTCTAAAGAAAAACCATGGGATTAAATCATTTAATGTAGGCAAATCATGTGATGAACTTCAATATCCATCTCTGATAAAAATTCTCAACAAGGAAGATTCTAGTGTCGGAAGATTACATACTGTAGAATTCCATCTGTGTGACATTCATAAAGGACAAAAGTATGGTGGCAGAGTACAGGGGGTTGGGGTGGGCACAGTGTGATAACAAATGGATAGTTTAAGGGCGATTTTGAGGGACGACAGTTCTGTTCTATATCCTGACCATCAGTCAGTTCCACTGTGCATTAGTTGTTTTTAGTTTTAAAAGCAGAATTCAAGACCTTATACATAGCATTACAGCAATTTTATAATATGTATGGGAGGAAATATATCAACATCTCAACCCAGGGAAATACTGAAACCAACCTGTCCTCATGCCCAGATTTATCAAAGGTAGGTTCAGTAAGTTTTCTTTCTGTATGTATCCCAACAAATACTTGTGATGTCAAATAAGCAAACCATAATAGTGCAGAAGAATGCCGAAGGTCATTAACTTTCAAAACTGGGGTTATTAAGATCCTACGAAACTTCGGAAGTCATGTTCAGATCACAGACTAGAATTACAACATGAGAGGTGAAAATAGCTGAAATCTTATAAACTCAAAGACCCCTAACAAGAAAAATTAATGGATACTAATTTTGTAAATGACCAGTCATTCTCGTGGCTATATGAAGTGACTACCCAGGTAAAAGGGAAGCCAAAATTTTACCCTTCTCCTAAAGCAAGCTAAAAGTGTTCCATGGACCAAGATTTCTGAATAAACAAATCGATATGCTACAGGAAGTAACTCACTCTAAAAATCCCTAATTTTCCCCATTTAATGACCACACCACAGGACATATAATTCCCAGCAAGATATCAGTACTTCAGAAGCATTTCAGAATTTGAAATAATTTTACCCAGTCCCTATGTATCAAATATACTTCTAATCTAAACTTTCTGCTATTTTTGTCTTCAGTATTTACTAAGCAATAAGTCAGAAAACCAGGATTCTGGCTCCAGTTTAAATTCTCTTTCACATCAGTTTCCTCAAACATAAGATCAGATGTTAAAATACTAAGGTGCCCACGATTCCATCTCCAGTATTCTCCAGCAGTCAACAAACAGTAGTGAATAATGGTGAAAGCAATGTCTCAGAGGGCATGTCTAAACTTCCTGAAGGAAGCAAGTGTCTGAGTGAATTATTTTCATGGAGCATTTATTCAGAAATACTGTGCAAATGACAGACAAAAATTATTCATCAAAGGAAACTGTTAACTAGCCACGCATGGCCTTTACCTGGCACTTAGCTTAGGTTACTGTACCTGAAAGTGATCAAACTGCAGGGATGGAGGCCTCCTCCTCCCCCGACGTCCACCCTAACTTCACTGAGACAGACTGACCTCTTCACACTCGTCCCCCTGCCCTTCAACTTACAAGCAGTCTTTGGAGTAGAGCAACATTACTGGTGGTGAAATTGCCCTTAATTCTTCAAGTTGTCATTTCCTTTTCTTTTTTTAAGGATAAGTCAGGTGTAACAGCACCAAGAATAGAATATTTGTATGACATATAATTTTCTCATAAGCTTAATTTTTGGAATAGGTGATAGGAGTTACTTAACGTGACTGTTCATTTTGTACAAAAAGGTACCTGGAGTGTGTATGGTTACAGAGGATCAACACAAGTCATCTTTGTGATGTTGGATCAGTTCAATAGTTGGACTAGGTTGGTACACATACAATATAAATGAATAAGGTTGGTAGGCTGCATCAATGTCCCTTCTCTGGTTATGAAATTATACTTTACTCAAGTTTTGCAATAGTTTACCATCAGAAGAAACAGTGTGATTTCTTGCCACTGCCTGTGACTCTACAATTATCTCAATACTATTTTTCAGTGAATAAGAAAGGATATGGTAAAATCTATGCTTTCCCCCAACCCCGACCATCAGCCCTCCTAAAAGACAACAACTCTTACCAGTTTCACATGCATAGGAGTTAAAAGGGGCTTCCCAGTTGGCACTAGTGGTAAAGAATCCGCCTGCCAACACAGGAGACAGAGGTTGAATTCCTGGGTCAGGAGGATCCTCTGGAGGAGGAGATGACAACCCACTTCGTATTCCAGCCTAGAAAATTCCATGGACAGAGGAGCCTCAGGGACTACAGTCCATAGTGCCGCAAAGAGTCGGACATGAGTGGGCCATTGAGCACACACACTGGAGAGAAAAGAAAGTAGGCAGGAAGGGAGGAGTGGAAAGAGGGAGGAGACTCGAGGCAGCTTCGGATGGTCCAGCAATGTATCAGAATAAATTGCCAGCTCTTTCGCACAACTGTCCTTGAGTATAGGAGTGTTTCTGCTGAACAGCCCCCCTACACACACAACCGCCACCTCCTCCTCCATTGGATTCCTGGGAATAGCCAGGTTTTTGTCCTTAGGACAGGACACCAGGGGACTCTCCTCTGGGAAATCTGACCGCCTCCTGATAAAGATCTAAAACTAGGAGCACTGTCCAGGGACACAGCCAGTCAGGTCACCTTACATAGGCACCATCAGCAGACCCTCCCCACCATGTGCATGGTTCTTGTTAATGGGGCTCACTTAAACACGAGCAGAGGCCACAGATCCCTTGACATAAGAAGAAAGCACATAATAGGGGAAACAGCCACAAACAGACAAGAACAACTTGGAGAAAGAGAGTTCATTCAAAGAAAAGAAAACCACAGACACTATTAATATACTTAGGGACATAAGAGATGATACTGTATTGATGAAGCAGAACAGGATGATACTAAAAATAACTTGCAGAGGAAAAAAGAGCTCTTGGAAAGTAAAAATATGACAGCAGAAATAAAAAGCCTGGCATAAGAATTAGAGGGAAAAAAAAGAAGAGGGTATGGTTAAGAAAACCTACAGAAATTAAAACAGAAGGATGAGAAAAAAATAGAAGAGAAGACATAAGAAAATTAGAAGATTAATGCAGAAAGTCAAACAACTAATAATACGTAATCCAGAAAGAGTAAGCAGAGAATTTAGGGTTGTTGTTCAATCACTCAGTCACGCCAGCCTTCCCTGTCCATGACCAACTCCTGGAGCTTATTCAAACTCATGTCCATAGAGTCAGTGATGCCATCCAACCATCTCATTCTCTGTCGTCCCCTTCTCCTCCTGCCTTCAATCTTTCCCAGCATCAGGGTCTTTTCCAATAAGTCAGTTCTTTGTATCAGGTGGCCAAAGTATTAGAGTTTCAGCTTCAGCATCAGTCCTTCCAATGAATATTCAGGACTGATTTCCTTTAGGATTGACTTGTTTGATCTCCTTGCAGTCCAAGAGACTCTCAAGAGTCTCCTCCAGCATCACTATATGAAGTGTCAATTCTTTAGCACTCAGTCTTCTTTACGATCCAACTCTCACATCCATACGTGACTACTGGAAAAACCATAGCTTTGACTATACAGACTTTTGTCAGCAAAGTGATGTCTCTGCTTTTTAATAAATACACTGTCTAGGTTTATCACAGCTTTCCTTCTAAGGAGCATCTCTTAATTTCATGGCTGCAGTCATCATCCTCAGTGATTTTAGAACCAAAGGAAGTTAGGGTAGAGAAAATGACCAAAACAAGTTCCCAGACCTAATGGACATAAGCTTCCAGGATAAAAGAACCAGGTGAATGTACCCAAGAAAATACATGAACTGCAACATCCATGTAACTGTGATACAACTGCACATCAGGAACAAAGCAGTGAGCACACATGCTTTTAGAGGGGAAAAACAATTAAAAACTACGACTACATCAAACTTCTCAGAGGCAACACCGGAGGCTGGATGAGCTAAGCCTACAAAATTCCAAAGAAAACATGCTCCAACCTAAACCCTGATCCAGTCTAACAATCTTCTAAGTATGGGGGTAGAAGTAATATATTGTCAAGCCCACAACGTGTCAAACCTTTGTTTTGATTCCCACACCTCTGTCTTAGGAGGCCCTGTGAGTGTGGGATTCCAAAAATGCATACCCAAAATGAAGAAATAAATCAAGAAAGATACCTATGTGTGTTTCAGGAAAAAGGGCTTTCAACATAAGGAAAGCTGGAGGGGGAAAAAAAAAAAACACATGGAGGCTGAAGCTGAAGAAAGATGTCAAGATGACAGCTGGGCAGCAGATTTAACAAGCCACCTGTCCAGATTAGAACGGGCAGAAGAATCTGGAAAATACTTCTTCCAAAAGAGCGCTGGACAGAATATCTGCACATGAGGGCTTCCCCGGTGGCTCAGATGGTAAAGAATCCGCCTGCAATGCAGGAGACCCAGGTTCAATCCTGGGTCAGGAAGATCCCCTGGAGAAGGGAATGGCTACCTACGCCAGTATGCTGGCCTGGAGAATCCATGGACATGGGGAGCCTGGTGGGCTACAGGCCATGGGGTCGTAAAGAGTCAGATGTAACTGGGCAACTAGCGCTTTCATACTCTGGGCACATGAGGAGGAAATGAAGGCAACCAGAGGAAACTCTGGGCTTCAGTTAATGTTGAAGGGTTAGAATACCAAGCCACCAAATATTCAGTCATGTTCAGAACAGAAAAATTAAGCCCCATGTATCTCACAGCTTAGCCACCAAGAGCACTGAGGTGGTTGCAATAAGAAACTGACCTGATTGCGGCCAGTGGTGCCCAGTGTTGGCTGCAAGGTAGACCCATCTGCCTCCCTTTAGAAAAATCCCAATGCCCAATGCCTACACCCTAGGGCATTATATCACAATCCACAGCTGGTAGGACCCAGATGCAAGGTTCAAAGTTCCCTGGTAATTACAACATGCGCAGAAGAGAAGGGAAAGTTCTGCGCACAGAACTCAGGAAAGATGCAATTCCAATCCTCATGCAAACCCTCACAGACCTTTACCTGAAGCAGCTACTTATAATCTTTCAACAACCCACTATATATCCACCTAGGTGTCCTACCAGTAATCAAAGTCAAAATGTCCCAAAATGAGCATTTCATGTTCTTTCTTAAAAATGACACTCTTTGTGTGTGTGTGTGTGTGTTCAGTCACTCAGTCATGTCTGACTCTTTGTGACCCCATGGGCTATATCCTGCTAGGCTTCTCTGTCCATGGGATTTCCTAAGCAAGAATATTGGAGTGAGTTGCCATTTCCTCCTCCAGGGGATCTTCCCAACCCAGAGATCGAACTGGCATCTCCCGCATTGCAGGCAGATTCTTTCCCACTGAGCCACTGAGGAAACCCGATTAAAATGACACTAGTAGTAACTTAAAATAGAGTTACCATATGACCCAGCAACCCCCTTCCTGGGCATGTATCTGGAGAAAACTCTGATCTGAAAAGATGCATGCACTCTAATGTTCACAGGAGCACTAGTAAACAGTAGTCAAGCATGGAAACAACCTAACGTCCATCAATAGATGGATGGATAAAGAAGATGTGGTCCATATACACAATGGAGTAAAAAAGAATGAAAATCAGCCATAGAAAAGAATGAAATCATGCCATTTCCAGCAACATGCCTAGACCTAGAGATTGTCCTAATAAGTATGACAGATAAAGACAAATAGCATATGATATCACTTAAATGTGGTATCAAAAAACGTGATAACAATGAACTTACTTACAAAACAGAAACAGATTCACAGACATAAAAAACAATTTATGGTTACCAAAGGGGAGGATAAATTAGGAGTATGGGATTATCATACATACATATAAAATAAACAACAGGGACCTACTGTTTAGCATGGGGAACTATATTCATTATCTTTTAATAAACTCTAATGGAAAGGAATCTGAGGTGGCTCAGAGGTTAAAGCGTCTGCCTCCAATGTGGGAGACCCAGGTTCGATCCCTGGGTTGGGAAGATCCCCTGGAGAAGGAAATGGCAATCCACTCCAGTATTCTTGCCTGGAGAATCCCATGGACAGAGAAGCCTAGTAGGTTACAGTCCACAGGGTCGCAAAGAGTCGGACACGACTGAGCAACTTCACCTCACCTCACCTTACTGCTAGTGGCTCCCTGATGTCCGATGGGGCACCCCATCTCCTGGTCCCCCATGCTCATCCCCATGATCTTTGTTCTTAGGTCAAAATCCTGCTAGAGAAACCCACTTGTTACTTCCTGTCCTTCCCAAGTTCAGATTCCAATGCATGTCACGAATGTGAAAATGACTTCTGCCAAGGCCAAACAATGCAGAAGCACACAGGGGGAAAGGAGCAGGGAAATACAAAGTTGCAACATGAAATTCCCTGGAAGCAGGTCAGTGATGAGCTTACTTTACTTGTTCACTCTCTCTCAGGAAAGAAGAGTGATTGACAAGCAAGAATGCTGGCTGGATCTCATGATATAAATCTGCAAGCTGTAGGGGCTTCCCTGGTGACTCAGTGGTAAAGAATTCACTTGCCAATGCAAGGGACACAGGTTCCATCCCCAGTCCGGGAAGATCCCACATGCCATGGAGCAACTAAGCCTGTGTGCCACAACTACTGAGCCCCAAGTCCCAGAGCCTGTGCACTGCAGCTAGAGAGTAGCTCCCAAGCCTGCACAGTGACGAACAGCACAACCAAAACTAACTAAATAAAATAAATTTAAATTAGCAACCTGGATGGGTTTGGGCATGCTCCAGAAGGGACAGGGGCCTCTCCCCTGTTCCCCTGAACTCTCGCCTAATCCCTGCACTCTGGAGTTCCAGGGTCAGGACCAACCTTTTCCGTGGTCACAGATGGGTCCAGACAAGTTGTGTTTCTATCCACATCTCAAATACTTTGCATTGCCATTCTCATCCTACCTCCCCACTTCCCACACATCGATCTCATTAAAAGACAGAGGCTTCACAGGAGGTCTATGCCTAGCACCCTATCAGTCTGCTGCAGTCTAACCCCATCCTGGGCACCATGGCACATCCTCACTTGCCACAAACGAGAGAGGCAGTCTCCCCTGCATCTTTGGCAACACTTTGTTTTCATTTTTGCTGGTCTGATACTATAAAATAGTAACTCGTCATTTTACAATTTAGGTTTTCCAGTTACTATCAAGGCTGAGGATTTTTACTTGTGTCAACTGGCCACTTGTAAATGTTTTTGCTTGTTTGTTTTATTAACTGCCTTCCCATTTCTTTTACCCATTTTTCTGTACATTTGTGTTTTTGTCCTTTCTTCACCAACCTAACTCCTTTATTTTCCAGGTTCGAGCATCTCCCACCCTAGACCAAGACCTCTTCCACATCATGCTGTATTTCTCATTTGTCTCTCAAAATTCTTGAAAATCAGTTGTTCAATGTGTCTCTTCCCACAAAAGTCAGAGCATCATGAGGATACCGTGGGTATCCATCTCAGACACTGCTGTCACCGCAGCAACGAGCAAAAGCCTGCCACACGTTTCCAGAAAGAAGGAACGAACATCCCTGTATTTTACACCAGTTGGATCCAGGCAGAAACTCACTCAAGGGATACTGTTGAAGGGAGTTTCATAACGGACCATTTACAGAGGTGGCAGCAAGGTTGGGAAGACCAGGGAGTGAGTGAAGTCCCTAGGACTTGCAACAGTGAAAAGCATCACCCAGCCCAGGGATGAGGATGAAGAGAGAGCAGGTGTAGACAGACAGAGACCTCACAGCAGGAGGGAGACTGGGAGATGCCATCCAAATCTGAAACATCACAACTCCATGATTCGAACTGCCCGAATGGTGCCCATCACCGCTTCATGCATAGAAAATCTCCTTCCACGGAATCCTCAATGCTTAATTCTCAGATCGCACAAGATGGGACCATGTGTAACACCACTGCAAATGAGAAAATAAAACCATTGCCAAATAAGCTCTACAGAAACTGAATGCTGGAAGAGGCCAGAAAAACTCAAATTCCCTTCCTGGCAGGACTACCCATTTGATCTGCGACTTCGGGGACATTTTCTGAACCCTCGCAGACCCCGGTTCCTCCAGGATAAATGTCTGTGTCCTTTTATCCCCCCTCCAAAACTATGCTGCTCAAGAAAGAGAAATCTGAAGGAAAAAGAGAGTTGCCAAAAGCCTATCCTATCAGCCAACTTCCACCAGGCCTTGGAATCCTCCACAAATGACTGGTTTTGCAATTCTTTGGGCTTTGCCAACCCTCCAGGGTAAAAAAATAATCTTCCCACAAGGATTCAAGACTCGCAAGGGGAGGAAATCTTTGAGAAAAATCTGGGTTGACGAGCAGCTAAGAAAAGCCAGGAGGAAGGAGACACATCTATATATGTTTAGGCAGAAAATAGAAAAGGTTGAAAAGGAATGTTTTTCTAAAATACTGCTTCTCTGAAAGCAACCTCCTGTTACTCCTTCACTCCCCAGTCGACTGGAAAAGACAGAGGCTCCTGCTTTCCATTCGCGTCCTCTGAGGCCGGGGCTACACAGCTCTGATGCGGGCGGCTTCAGTTCAAGTCCTGCCACTGAATGAAGTGCCTCTGATGGAGGCACCCACCTTTCTCAGGTCATGGTGAGTCCAGGCAAAATACGTCACAACATCAAATTTGCTGGGTTGAAGGCAGAATTAGAAATCATAAAACTAGTGTGTGCTTGTAAGCTGGGCTCTGACGTAGTCACTGGGTTTCATCACAGGCAATGTCGCTCAGACATCGAAACAGCCTCCACACTGAACAAATGCCTTTTGAACATCTACTCTGGGTAGGGTGATGGGGTGACAAAGGTGAGAAAAGTCCCTGACCTCCTGGGAGCTTAGACTCTGGTGAAAGATGTCATAACGAATACATAATCAAGTCATAATGAAATACATAATTGCCAACTGCAAGACCTGCTACAAAGGGAAGGCAGAGTGTGTTCAGAGAGCAAACTGGGCATCCAGTCTGGCCAGGAAGGTCTTGGTCCCAGAAGTGAAGGGTGAAGGATAAACTTTAGAATGGTGACAACATGACCTGCATTTGCTATGGGTCTGGGATCAGGTCTACATAGCAGAAGGAAGGCCTGAGCGGTGATGCCCGGCCAGGGGAGAGGAAAGAGTTTGATGAGAGTCCAGCCAGCCTCCACCCTTGGGAATCTACAGGAGAGACTGAAAGGTCATGATAAGGGTCCTCCGAGGGATGGGAAGCCACAAAGCTCTGCCACTGAAATGTGCAGCTCAAGTCCCACTGTGGCCACTCTTCACAAACCATCTCTGGACCCCAACCAGGAAGACGAGCAGCGGTGTTTCTGTGATTGGGTGATCTAGCAATAGAAATTGTAAACACACTCATACAGATACACACACACACATGCACACATATATACATCCACATACACATTACATACATATGCATACACATATATAGACACATATATACATACTTGTGCATATATGCATACACCCATATATACACAATTTATACATATACACATGCATGTACACACAGACGTGCACACCTATACATACATATACATGAGCTTCCCAGGTGGTGTCAGTGGTAAAGAACCCACCTGCCAATACAGGAGACATAAGAGATGTGGGTTTGATCACTGGATCAGGAAGATTTCCTGGAGGAGGGCATGGCAACCTACTCCAGTATTCTTGCCTGGAGAATCCCATGGACAGAGGAGCCTGGTGGGCTATAGTCCATAAGGTTGCAGAGTCAGACACAACTAAAGCAAATTAAGCATGCATGCACACACATATAAATACATACACACATACTCATATAAACATACACACACATATACATGCTCATGCACATACATAAATACACAAATACATATACACAGACACATACACACATATACATATATACTATACATACATATACCACACTACACATATATATACAATCACACATATATATACACACATGTATGTATGCATGTGTGTATGTGTATACATATACATATTATCTGCCTTTACCATCTTGGGAAATATATACAATCACTCCTAAGCCATCATCCCTTTGGATCCTGGTTTTTTTCCAAAGACAACCACAATAGCACCTCCCATCACACATGCCCACCTTTCTATATGTCCTGACACTCCACCTTTGAGTAAGTGGTTGCATCTAGGTCCCCCTCTGTGACCGCGGGTTGACATCTGTCCCTTCCCTGATCAACGGAAAACGGTGGCAGTGGTACACACAATACCTGAGGCTGACACGTAAAAAGGCCAGGCACATCCACCTTGTTCTCCAGGACCCCACCTGCCATGTTCTGGGGAAGCTCAGACAAAGGCACGTGGAGAGGCCACATGTAGATGTCCTGGGTGACAGCCCAGCTGAGGGCCCAGCCAACAGCTGGCATCAACACCACACGTGGGAGTGATGCTGCCTCCAGATGACTTAGGCCCAGCTGTCAAGTCACCCAGTCCTTGAATGTCTCCACCTGAGATCCCGACATAGCTGAGCAGAGGCCAGCCCTCCCCACCAGGCCCTGCTTAAGTCACTGTGACAAAGAAGCCTTAAGAACATAAAGGAGTCGTTTCACACCACGATTTTGGAGTGATCTCTTATGCGGCAACGGTAACCAAGCCAAAGGGTAGCTCCAAGTTTACACGTATATATAATTTTCCTTAATCACCATTCACCTCCCTACGAATCTCAGAGAGCGGATGTCTTCAACCACTCCCTCCAAAGGACCTCTGGACTTTGTCCACACCACTTTTGGAAAAGGAGGATCAGGTTCCTGACTCCAAATAAAAATTGAACATTTTCAAATCACTCAAAACATACAAGGTAATCCATTCTGACTGCAAAAAAAGAAAAAGAAAAAGAAATCTGCCTTAGCAAATTGGAGCCCTTAGCAAACTGGCTGTGAAAACATCAAAATGAGATCTTCATCGGCAACAAGTAAATAGGGCACCTTGGGCTTTCCTTCGGCACCGACCACTGGAGACTCAAGCATCTGCAGGGTGTGCACAGCTTGAATGAAGCAACATAAAGAAAGGGTACTCGACCCAGGGCCTGGCACTGGAGAACATGCCAAATTCCAGTTAACATTACTACTGCTTCTGTTGCTGTGACAGTTAATATTTCCTTTTACTCCAGTGTTAATTCTTCCTGACTTAAGCCTAACAATGCTCAGAGTCAGACACAACTAAAGCAAATTAAGCATGCATGCACACACATATAAATACATACACACATACTCATATAAACATACACACACATATACATGCTCATGCACATACATAAATACACAAATACATATACACAGACACATACACACATATACATATATACTATACATACATATACCACACTACACATATATATACAATCACACATATATATACACACATGTATGTATGCATGTGTGTATGTGTATACATATACATATTATCTGCCTTTACCATCTTGGGAAATATATACAATCACTCCTAAGCCATCATCCCTTTGGATCCTGGTTTTTTTCCAAAGACAACCACAATAGCACCTCCCATCACACATGCCCACCTTTCTATATGTCCTGACACTCCACCTTTGAGTAAGTGGTTGCATCTAGGTCCCCCTCTGTGACCGCGGGTTGACATCTGTCCCTTCCCTGATCAACGGAAAACGGTGGCAGTGGTACACACAATACCTGAGGCTGACACGTAAAAAGGCCAGGCACATCCACCTTGTTCTCCAGGACCCCACCTGCCATGTTCTGGGGAAGCTCAGACAAAGGCACGTGGAGAGGCCACATGTAGATGTCCTGGGTGACAGCCCAGCTGAGGGCCCAGCCAACAGCTGGCATCAACACCACACGTGGGAGTGATGCTGCCTCCAGATGACTTAGGCCCAGCTGTCAAGTCACCCAGTCCTTGAATGTCTCCACCTGAGATCCCGACATAGCTGAGCAGAGGCCAGCCCTCCCCACCAGGCCCTGCTTAAGTCACTGTGACAAAGAAGCCTTAAGAACATAAAGGAGTCGTTTCACACCACGATTTTGGAGTGATCTCTTATGCGGCAACGGTAACCAAGCCAAAGGGTAGCTCCAAGTTTACACGTATATATAATTTTCCTTAATCACCATTCACCTCCCTACGAATCTCAGAGAGCGGAGTCTTCAACCACTCCCTCCAAAGGACCTCTGGACTTTGTCCACACCACTTTTGGAAAAGGAGGATCAGGTTCCTGACTCCAAATAAAAATTGAACATTTTCAAATCACTCAAAACATACAAGGTAATCCATTCTGACTGCAAAAAAAGAAAAAGAAAAAGAAATCTGCCTTAGCAAATTGGAGCCCTTAGCAAACTGGCTGTGAAAACATCAAAATGAGATCTTCATCGGCAACAAGTAAATAGGGCACCTTGGGCTTTCCTTCGGCACCGACCACTGGAGACTCAAGCATCTGCAGGGTGTGCACAGCTTGAATGAAGCAACATAAAGAAAGGGTACTCGACCCAGGGCCTGGCACTGGAGAACATGCCAAATTCCAGTTAACATTACTACTGCTTCTGTTGCTGTGACAGTTAATATTTCCTTTTACTCCAGTGTTAATTCTTCCTGACTTAAGCCTAACAATGCTCCTGTCCCATCTGAGGAGAGAGTCTATACTGAGTTTGGTTAGGGGTTCCTAAAAGGGATCTCTGATTCCATACATCAGAAATGTTATTTATACTATACACCTGCCACACACCTCTATTTTGGTTTGGTAAAAGAACTGTCCTTTTTATTGAAAAAAAAAGAAAAATCAACATGTGTCAGAAACAGGCTTCTGAGAAGTTACACTTAATCACTGCATAGTTTTCAAGGTGAATAAACAGAAGTCTCACCTTTGATCATTATGAAGGTAACACTCCCCATGTGGTTATATAAATACTACAAAGCTGCACTAGAGAGTGGCACAAATACGGGGGGACAGAGATGGGATCAAAGAGTCAGGTCACCTCAGGTTTGTCTCTTCCTCTGTTCCTCAACTGCTGTCTGACTGTAAGTGAATTGCTTGGCCTCTCCAAGTCAGTGTCTTCAAAACAAGGCTACGTTCCAAACTTTTTATTCATACTGAAAGGATCCTCAAGCAGAGAAGCTCCTAAGTTAGTAAAAGTCACTATTCAGATGTTTAGGTATGCTGAAAGGCAACCCTTAAGCAAAATAATCACTTGTAGATTCACACATGTTAATTAGTATCTTAAAAATCATTTCAAAAAACGGCCTTGAGCAATCTTGCTGTACATCAGATAATGAAATTATCAATATCTAGTGGAAGAAAAGGTGATTTGAGACAGAATTACAACTTGCATGCCATCCAGGGGGCTCAATGGCACACGCTCCCCTCCCATTGACGTGTCACTGTTATCTTAAGTTGCTGGGATAGGGGTCTTCTCAAGCCCCACATTTACGGGAGGGGGTGTAGAGGAGGTGAAAAGGCAGAAGGAGAGAGACCAATCAGGGGAAGGATGGAGGATAGGGCTGTACACTGGATCCAAATCTGAGTCCCTAGCAGGGACACTTCTGTCCATCCCCAAATGACATCTAGTCACCTAGCTTCAAGTCTGCAGAGTGTCTGACACCCCCTTCCTCCGAACATCCCAGCTTTCCTGGGGCCCAGGAAGCTCCCTGCAACTAATGGACTTAACCATCTGGGTCACATTCCCCATCGAGAAAAAAATATCTTTGGTAGCCTGAAAAGTGGTAGGAAGTCTGGCCTGAGAGCCCTGACCTGTAGCAAGATGGGTGGTGTGCAACTGACTTGAAATGACCCTTTCCATAGTACGGACTGGCTTTACACTTGTCTAAGCCGCAATGATGAAAAGGGGTTTAATGAAAACCCTCTTCCTGAGACAAGGCCAGGAACTGCTTCTGACAGGTCAGACTCTGCCCTTGGAGAGAGGTCTAGCCTCCCTCATTGGGCACCGTCCACTTTCCGATGTCAGTCCCCATGGCCAGACAGTCTAGGATCCTGGAGAAACGCAGAGAACCAGGAGTCTGGAGGGCTCCACTGAGGACCTGGATGGGCTCTCTCTATTACCATATATACTGAAGTCTGCTAAGACCTGAACCAAGACCCACCATCCACTTTCCCCACCAGGCAGGAGCACAATCAATTGGGGAAGGTCCCTTTTTTTAACTTATTGTACCCTTAAGTATATTTGAGCATCACTATCCAAATGCCTTCCTTCTGCGCCGTGGATCTTAACACCAAAGCATGTCTCTGTCACTGTTTTCCCTCCCGAGCATTTCTGTATGTTTTCCCACCAAGTGTGCCACTGGAGAAGCCGGGATAGAAAACCGCTTTACAAGAACTATTCTTCCAAGCCTTTCCTCCGTTTCTCTGACGGTTGCACACCCAGGGTCCAAACTCTTTCCCGTGAACAACTGTGCTGAGTACAATTCTTCAGCAGATCTATTTCAGCTCAAGAAAGGACGAGGGCAAAAATAAGACAGAAATTGTGTGCCCGGAGGGCGCACCGCAGGGCACCCTGAAAGTAAGGTACAGACCAACGGCAGTCCCGTCTAACGGCTTCATCCTGCGCTGCAAGTCTGCAAAAGGGATCCGTGTTCCCAGCGAGGGGCCAGTGGAGGAGAACCAGTCGCAAAATCTAGCCGGGGAGGTTGGTAGGGAGGGGGGGGGGGACACTTTTTTCCTATCATTAGTTCCCGGGCACCTGTTCTAGAAAGAGGGGGATGGAGCTTCCGAGGAAACAGGAGGTCCATCCCGCCTGTTCTGTTCGGAGCACTAACTGTGTCCACGGGACAACCAGCCCTCTCCCTGCCCTCCCTCCACAGGCCAAGGAGTTGCACAGGTGGTCACGCGCGCAGAGGCCGAAGCTCACCAGGACAACTTCATAACTGCCCACGGGGAACCTGTTTAGGGGAAGAGTCCCCACTGCTGCCTCCCTCAGTCCCTCCAGCTCGTGGCAGGAAGCGGGGCAGAGCCGTGAGGCACAGGTGACGGTTCCCAGTGCAGCCAGGCGCCCAGCGTGCCAGCCACGGTCCTACCCCCGCCCCGTGCCCACCCGCACGGTCCTCGTCTCCCGGGCCCCTCCGCCCGGGGCAGGGGGCGTCCCCGGGCCTGGACGCCCCGCGCCGCCGTCGGAGCCGCAGCGCCCACTCGGGGCGAGCGGCGAGCACTCACCGTCGTGGTCCCGCATGCTCGACAGCGACCAGAGCAGCAGCGCCACCAGGGCCAGGAAGCAGACCTGGCTCAGAAGAAGGTCCCTCCGGCAGCTCCGGCGGCGCTCACGCTCCTCCAGATCGGGCGACGGCATCCTCTCCGCGCGGCAGGGCAGCGGCCCCGGCGGGGTCTCCGGCGGGCGGCGGCCGCTCGGATCGCCGGCGGCCGCAGCGCGGCTGGTGGCGGGAGGCAGCTCCGCGCGCCGCGGCGGCGCGTCCTCGCTGCGCTCCCGCCCGGCGGCCGCCGCCGCCGCCTCTCCTTCCTCCTGGCGGCCGCCGCGGTTCTCCCGATTTTCGTCCTCGTCGTCGCTCAGTCCCTCCTCCTCCTCCTCCTCCTCCTCGTCGTCGTCGCCGCCGGCCCGCGCCGCCGCCTCCCGGTGCTCGGGGTCCCCGTCCTCCTCGCGCGCCATGGCTCCCACGCTCGGCGTCCGCGCTCGGCCTCGGGCGGCGGCGCGGCGGGAGCGGCGGGGGCGGCCGGGAGGCGGGGGCGGCGGCGGCCGAGGAGGAGGAGCGGGGAGGACCGGCGGGAGGAGGGCCCGCCGCGGGCCAACTCGGCCGGCGGGCGAGGCCACCCGGGGCTGCTCCGGCCTCGCCGGCGGCGGGAGCGCGTCGCGGGGCAGTCCGCCTACTCCATGGTCCTCGCGCGGGGCCGGGGCCGAGCCGGGGCCGGGGCCGGGCCGAGCGCGCCGGGAGCTCGGGGCGAGGCGGGAGGCGGCAGCCGGCGGCGGCGCGGCGGCTCGGGCACGGGCGCGGGCTGGGGGCAGCGGCGGGGACGCGGCGGCGCTGGCCAGCCGGGCGGAGAGGGGGCGCGTGGTGAGGAGACTGAGCCGGGGAGGGAGCCCCGCGCGCGGTCCTACGCTCTTGCCGGCGCGGGAGGGCCCTCTCTCGGGACACACGCGCCGCCGAAAGGCTGATCTCCGGGGCGGGGAAGGGTTGGCCCGAAACTTTTTGAGGAGCGGAGGGTCTCTCCCGCCCCCTCTGCTCCCTGTGCCCGGAGAGGGGCGCCGCAAGTGCGCTTGGCCGCGCGCGCCGGGCCGCCGGGCTCGCTTCCTCCCGCGGGCCTCCTGGGTTTCCCTCCGCCCCCTTGTGGGGATCCCCGTGCGCGCCCGGCTCGAGACCTGAAACAGGACTCCCCGAGGCTCTTTGGCTCGCTGGGGGTGTCCTGGCTCCCCCCTCTGGCCCGGGCTCACACTTCACTCGGGATAGTCCTGTACCAAGCCTCCAGGTCTGTGGCCGAGGGAAGAGGGTCAGGGCGGCGCGAAGGCCGCCGGCCAACCCCGGGACGCTCCTGGCCTTCCTGCCACCGAGAGCATTCGGGCTGCCCCCAGTCCTGAGGTTGAGCCCTAATCCTTGCACTCCCCAGCCTCCACTTGTGCTCCAGCCCTCACCTGCAGCCTTGCAGATGTCCTTTAGAGAGGACAACTGGTGGTCCTCAGGTACACCCACCCTCCTTCCTGGGGTTTCCAGCTTCTCCAGTGCCTGGTGCCTCCCTTGGGCTGAGGCTAGGATGGCGGATCTAGCCCCAGAAAAAGATGCCTCTATAGTGGGGCTGAAAACAGAAGTGAAGTGAAGTGAAAGTCGCTCAGTCGGGTCCGACTCTTTGCGACTCATGGACAATGCAGTCCCTGGAATTCTCCTGGCCAGTATACTGAAGTGGGTAGCCTTTCCCTTCTTCAGGAGATCCTCCCAACCCAGGGATTGAGCCCAGGTCTCCTGCACTGCAGACGGATTCTTTACCAGCTAAGCCACAAGGGAAAATAAAAGGGCTTGCTCAAAAAATGATCAGTGGAACCCAGGTGTTGGTCTAGGTGACTGTCTCCACAGAGTCCGGTCATTTCAGAAATTCCAGCTGAAGACGTCTATGGAGGTGAGAAGGAAGGAGAGACCTCTGTATGGGTTTCTCCACTCCTAGGTCTGGGAGGATCCACAGAGCCCAAGGGTGACCCCACCTATGGGTGACCTCCTAGCCCAAGCTCCCCAGTTGACCCCCCTCAGCTTCAGGGAACAGTGGGTCATGGCCAAGGACAAAACAGACCTTCCTAGGTGGCTTCCTCACCACAGAGAGATCGTCTCATCCAGCATGCCTGAGAGCTCTTGCTTCCTGGGCTTATCATTCCTTTAGTCCTTTCTCAGCCTGGCGTCTCCCCAGAAGCACCTCCCCTACCCTGCCCTTGTTGACCCTTCTGCTCCTGTTGGTTACCAGATACCAGCCCTGGTACGAGGATTTAAACCCTGGAAGTCCCTGGGGAACAGGAGGCGCTCCAGTCTCATCACCTTAATCAACATTCAGAAGAAAGTTTAGGAGCTCAGAAGGCTGTCCTTTATTCAACTAACCAGGAAAGACACTCACTTTTTCTCATGTAAATAAGAAAAATAAAAGTGAGAGAGGGAATCTGGAACTAATTGGGTTAGAGAATGAGCCACAGGCACAAGGAATTGTGTAATATGAGGGTGGAAGAGGTGTCAGGAAGAGAGCAGGAGGGCAGAGGGCAGGAACCAGGAGTTGGCAATGCCCTGGAAGTGCCCTGGGCACCTGCATGGAATGAAAGAGCGGAAGCCAGGTGGGGAAGGAAGGGGGAGGGAGACAGATGGAGAATCCTTCCTGGGCATGCTGAAGTGATTTTTTTTTTAAGTTCATCTTCATTTAAACAGATTTCACAGCAAAGGGGGTATAGCAGAGACAAAGACCCCTGAGAAGCCCACCACCCAAAGAAGAAGGGTGAGTGCTTCCAGTCCCTAGCCTGACAGCACCTGCAGTCATGGGCCCCCATCCCAAGAAGGGGTGGCCCCTCAGCCAGAAGAAAGATCCCTTCTAGGGTCAGGAAAGCCCCCTACCCTCCCTCCAGTGGACATCCTTTGGGACTGGGAGTTGGGGTGGGAGAGCAGGTTCTCACATCCTCTGTCAACCCTGGAGGAAGGACACAGACCCCAGTGGACTCTTCCCACCTGTGTTTGATCTACCTGCCCTCTCCCAGTCTTTGGAAGCTTCCCCCAAAAAACTGGATTTTGGAAGGAGCCGGAGCTGAGATAACTTATGTGCTATTTATCTTTCACCATCAGGATCCTCGTCAATCCTGAGGCAGCTTTTGCCTTTTATTTCTTAATCTGTTTGCATTTGATCTCACATTTTGTGCAAAGAGCCTCGGGGAGAAAATTCCAGGCCCTGATACAGTCGTCTGAGAATTCGCTTGCTTGGAAGGAGAAGCATCACCCCAAGATGTGCCAGGGCGTGCACCCTTCCAGGAGCAAGACAGGCGTGGGTATGAGGCCCCTCCACAGCCTGGCAGCCTGGGCTGGGTGCTGGTGTCACCATCCAAGCCCTCTTTTTAACCTCCAAAAAGCATTCCACGCAAAGACTTTGGACTGGATATGAGGGCGCAGAAGTGGCTCATCTTTCTCATAGATCTGCCTCGATCACAAAGGACCATGCGCACAGACATCAGCCCAGAAGTGAGACCCGGGCTACCGGGGTCTTCTGTGCCCACCAGCCTCGCTCCCAGGCTCCAGGCGCTCTCTAGTCCACAGTGCCCACACCTGATAGACCTGTTTCCACAACAAAGCAGGGTTGTGTCTCCATAACACCAGACAGGGCCAGTTGTCAGACAAGCCACCAGCGCGAGATAGGAGGAAGAGGGTGGGGGAGGAGAGGAGAAAATCAGAGGAGCCACTTGCTGGGTGAGGTGACAAGTCAGCCTCCTAGCCCTGGCTGGCTCTCACCCAGGGAGGCGAACCCTGAGCAAAGAGAGGGAAGATACTGGGTGTTCATAGAACACCTTCAACACTCTAAGGCCACGTGCTGGTGGGTGGCGGGGAGTAGGGGAGGGACTTGTGCACAGGGGAGCCTGGGACTGCCCTTGGACATGACACCTATTCACACCAGGCTAGACACAGACTCCCAGGCCTCTGGTCTCGGGCCAGGTCTGGTCAGCCGTGACCTTGGCCGAACGGACCAGCTGTGCTTCACCTCTAGACACGGCACCTGCACATCAGGCATGCAGAGGCCAACAAAATCCCAGTTTCTCCGAGGAAGGTCGACTGCTGATCCCCTCCTCATTCTTGTCCAATGCCTTCATCAAAAGGCTGGTAAACCTGTTCCTTTAGATGCTTCCTGGGCTGTCGGCATTTCAAAGAGCACAGAATCATCACTTCTGGACAGGTGTGAGTCCACGCTGCAGGTCAGGAGGCTGTGAGAAGGCCCTGTCCACAATCTGGGGCTCATGGGACTTGAAGCATTCAGTTAGAAATGAACTTAAAAGAAGCTGCTTGTTCTATTTATTTATTTTTTCTTTTCTTAAAGTCTGTATGGGAGCATCCTTGATTTACCATGTTGTGTTAGTTTCGGGTGTGCAGCAATCAGTTATTTTACAGTCATTTCCCATTTGTGTACTCTTTTTCGGGCCAATGGTCCGTGTTTGTTGGGTGCTTTGACTCACTTCATGGATGTGATTGTAGTTTCCGCCCCCGCCTCCTTGGACCAGAGTCATTATCATAGGTGCCCATCATCTTTTTTTAAATTTAATGAGGATTATTTACATATAGTAACATGCACACGGCTTTAGCATTTAGCTCAGTGACTTTACCTATTCATGGACAACCTACATGAGTTCCAGATCAGGATGTAGAGCATTCTCTGACCCCCTCATGCCAACCCCTCCCTGGACTATAACCCTCTAAAGGTAACTCCTCTTCCCTGCTCTCTCTCGTGGGCTCTGGGTGCCTGTCTTTGAACTTCAGGTGCACAGAGGCCCCTTTCGCTCAGTCTTGTTTCCATGGATCTGTCCACGTGGGTGTATAGAGCTATGATGGTTTCTTTTCATGCTTCGTATGTGTACGTTGTTTTTTACCTGATGCTTCAGCTCCCTTCCAAGTTTAGTTTAAGCCAAGAATAACCACACCACTGCCTCTGGATCTGAGACAAGTGACCTCCCAGATTGGCTCGTTTTAGAAGGAACTTCAGCGGAAACTGAAACAGTCATGGGCTGCCTCTCAAACCGGTTACACGACCTAAGGGTAATTGCAGGACAGCAGATCAGCTGGCCAGCTTGGGGGTCAGGCTTTTAAAGACATGCCTAGAAGAACTGCTATGATGTGCATAAAATTTGGAGGCTGCTTTTCATGGAAAAAGCACAACCCATTTCTTGTACATTCTTTCCGTCCCCTTTTTCTTCTAAATGAGAGGAAAGTAGAATTAAGGTACCATCAGAAAAGACGCCCCCCCCTACTCCGAGGCAGGGCCATGGAGGGTCCTTTCAATCTAGCATTAGTGAATATAAACAGTACAAGGGATCTTGTTGGAAATGTTCACTCCTAGCCCATCCTGAGGAAAAGGATTCAAGAGGTCTGGAAATTACATCATTCAGACATTTCCAGGGACCCGTCTGTGTTAAAGTCTGAGAACTGTTCCAGAGGAAGGGACAGTGCAGCACGTCTTTTTGGTGGATCCTGGAGGAAAAAAAAAAATCCGAAAAGGGAAACTATGTCACCCAGTCCCTTTTTGTCAAGATTTGTAATTGACTTGTTTTGGATATTTGGAAGAAACAGAGAAAAGAGAGAGGACACATGCATACCCTGTAGCCAAGGCTATATATTAATATCTCTCTTGTTTCACAAGTAAAATAATGCTATAAAAAATAATCCAGGAAAAAATAATAAAGAGGTTACAACTTTAAATCCTCAGAAGACAAAAAATAAGCAATTACAGTTTGAGCAGTTTTCTCATCCTATGAGACTCATTCGGAAAGAAAACATGTAAACCCCACTCTTTTCTTTTGGCACTGTAACCTAGGACAGGGAGGATGCTGAGTGTGGCAGGGGGCACTAAGGAGGGACCTGGGGGCCTATTTTTGAAGAAACATAAACATTTTTTGTTTGAATGATGAAGACAGATCTGTAAAGTGTTGTGTCACTGTAGGTTTCAAAATCTCATCCTGATCAACTACCATGATATAGTATACATCTTAAGTGGCAAAAGCAAGATGCATTGTGAACTGTATACTGTCAGGGCTGCAAAATTAAGCAAAATCACTTGCATGTCTCCCTATATATATATATATATATATATATTTTAATATAAATAGATTTATATATGCATGTAATATATATAGATACATATGTGCTCAGTCGCTCAGTGGCTCAGTGGTGTCTTACTCTTGGCATTGGACTATAGCCTGTCAGACTCCTCTGTCCATGGGATTTCTCAAGCAAGGATACTGGAGTGGGTTGCCATTTCTTCCTTCAGGGGATCTTCCTGACCCAGGGACTGAACCAATGTTTCCTGCGTCTCCTGCTTTGGCAGGTGAACTCTCTACCACTAAGCCACCTGGGAAGCCCTTTATATACAAACATACATATGGTCAGCAATGGTTATTTCTAAATGTGGGGTTTCTGGATTTGGGGTGGAGGTTAGTGACCAAGGAAGGACTTTCACTTTTCATTTTATATTGGTTTTTATTTTTAGAATTGTTTTTCTGGCAGTAACCTGCCCTATTTTTCTAATCAAGAAAAATAAAGGACAATTAAAAGAATCTGCTCACGTGTAAGTAGTTAGGATAAGTTGACTTAAATTAACGGAATTGACGTGGCCTTGCCCGCTGTGTGAGTCCTGTGCTGACTGCTTGATGCCCAGGGTCGCGGGTCAGGTGGGGGGTTCTGTGGGAAGCAGATTGTGCGTCGAATTGGGCTGCAGATCCACCAGCCAGCCATCTCTCTGCTCGCTGACCATCTGAAAGACAACTGCCAAGCCTTCCTCCGAAGGATGTTGGCTGCAGGGAGACCTTTTGCGGATACATAACACTCAAAAGAGACCCAAGTCAGTCGCTCCTTGCACTTGAACAACCTGTGTTATCCACATGAGGGTCCTGGAATCTAACCGCAATTGGAATGCGCTTCCATTAGAGCCCAGCTCAACCGCCAGTGTAACATCCCAAGATTTGTTAACACATGACCCATCCCCAAGTCCCTGTCACGGGAAAAAAACCCGAGGTCAGGGTCTGAGACAAGAGGATTTCCCATCCCCCCACCCACCCCTCCCCAACAGTGCTTACGGGTTTCATTATCTCCTTTGATCCGCCTGCCACCCAAGGTGAGGCTGACAGTCCACACGGCTGGCCTGGAAAAACTGTGGCGCCGCGCCCCCTGGTGGCAGAGGCAGACATGCTCCCGGGGTTGTGTTAATAATGGGCCGGGTCATGAACAGGTTGAGCTTCATCTCGGACTGGATCCACGTTTCTGCTCAGACAAATCTGACATTGGGCGTGACCGCGTCGCAGGCAGCACTCTCGTCCTCCAGAGTTTGTTTCATGAGCGAGATTTCCTTACATTTTTACTATCAGTTGTACTACCTGAAGGTACTTAAATATGTCACTTGTTTAAAATTAAATCCCCTTTGGAAATATACACCTAAGGGAAACAGGCCTCCTAGGCAGCTTGTCCTTTCCAATCACTTAGGGTCCTTGCCACTTACAATGTTGACCATGGACCAGGAGCATCTCCTGGGAGATGCAGAATCTTGGAGGCCCATCCCCCTACCCCTCGGGCTGGCTGCCTAAGAATCTGCATTTTAACAAAACCCACAGATTTCTGTGTATGTTAAAGACAGAGAAACATGGATGAGGGTGGTACTTCCTCTTAGATGAGATGACTAGGACTTCATAACTTCCCCTATTTGTGGCTAACTAACAAATGATAACACCCAAGATTATTTGTACCATTTTATTTTGTTCAACTTGCTGTGTCTCATTTGCTTTTAAACACTTCTTAAATATGGAACACCAACAAAGGCAAACTCCTAAGGTTTAAGCATTCAAACCAGTCTACAAGCAATAGATTCTGAGGTCCCTAAGGTATAAGAATTCCAGCTACACCATTAAATGTTTAGCTGTGAGTAGCAAGTCCCACCAATTCGGAAAATGTTCAGAAGAGGAATTTCTAAGTTAAATCCCAGGCCGGTCATAAACTATCTTAGTTCACACCACCACCAGTGTATGATGCACAAAACACAGTCTAAATTAAACTTTGAAAAAGCAGTGTGAGAATTTGAGACTACAACCTTATTTGATATAATACTTATTCTTTTCTTTCAGTGCTTCTCTGCATAGTCTGCATAAGTCATATTCTCATTAGACTATTATGTCCAAAAATACCAAGTTTTCAAGTCAGATGATAAAAATGATCAAATGAAAACACTAGCCCTTTGACAAATTAAAACAGAGTGCAATGATTTCTTTTAACTTTTTGCATGCTTGCATGCTAAGTCGCTTCAGTCATGTCCAACTGTTTGCAACCCTATGGACCATAGCCCTCCAGGCTCCTCTGTCCATGGAATTCTCCAGGCAAGAATACTGGAGTGAGTTGCAATGCACTCCTCCAGGGAATCGTCCCGATCCAGGGATCGAACCTAAATCTTTTATGCCTGCTGCTTTGGCAGGCAGGTTCTTTACCATTAGCACCACCTGGGAAGCCCTTTACACTTTTTCTTTTGAACTAATTTTAAACTTACAGAAAGTTGCACAATAGTTCCTCTCAGGAACTTCCCCTAAGGTTATCACATTGGATATCTACTGCACAATAACCAAATCTATAAAATTAACACAGGGACTTCCCTGTGTTAGGACCTTACCTTCTAATGCAGGGGATGCAGATTTCAGTCCCTGGCCAAGGAGTTAAAATCCCACATGCCTGAGAGCCAAAAAGCCAAAACATAAAGCAGAAGCAATATTGTAACAAATTCAATAAAGACTTTTAAAGTGGACCACCAAAAAAATCTTTAAAAAGATTAAATTACAGCAGTTATACTATTGCTAACAAAATACAGACTGTTCAAATGTCATCACCTTTTCTTCTAATATCCCCTTTCTGTTCAAGATAGAATTCTCTGGTCTCCTACACTGCATTCAGTTATTTTCTTTTCCACTAATCTCTGACAATTCTTTTTCCTTATCTTTCATGATCTTGACACTTTTGAGGAGTATTGGTGGTTTATTTTGTAGAATGTCTCTCAATTTGGGTTTCTCTAATGTCTTCTCAAGATTTGCATGAGGTTATCCATTTTGGGCAATGAAATGACACTGCGTTCTCATTGCATTGTATCAAGAGGTTTGTAATGTCCATATGTCTCACTACTGGTGATGTTAACCTGGATCACTTGGAAACATCTTGGGAGGTGACTGATACCTTGGAAACAGGTCAACTTGTTTCCCTTTAAAATTTCACCCATTTTAGCATCCATCGATGGATCTTGTCCCCAATAATGATTATTGTGGTACTCAAACATTTTATTAAAAATTACTTACAATTTCCCTGAGGCATTTAATAAATACTAGAGGAGGCTGTGGAGAAGGCAATGGCAACCCACTCCAGTACTCTTGCCTGGAAAATCCCATGGATGGAGGAGCCTGGTGGGCTGCAGTCCATAGGGTCTCCAAGTCGGGCACGACTGAGCAACTTCACTTTCACTTTTCACTTTCATGTATTGGAGAAGGAAGTGGCAACCCACTCCAGTATTCTTGCCTGGAGAATCCCAGAGACGGGGGAGCCTGGTGGGCTG
Source organism: Madoqua kirkii (assembly GCA_006408675.1). Taxonomy (NCBI): domain Eukaryota; kingdom Metazoa; phylum Chordata; class Mammalia; order Artiodactyla; family Bovidae; genus Madoqua; species Madoqua kirkii. Next base: position 67,576 of record SJYC01015771.1, read on the forward strand.
CCGTCTATGGGGTCGCAGAGAGTCGGACACGACTGAAGCGACTTAGCAGCAGCAGCAGCAGCAGAGGAGACTGAATGTGTGTGAGTAGGGTGGGAATTTGGGAAGGGAGAGGAGGTATGTTCAAATAATAAATGAGTGGTGGGGACAGGAAAGCAGAAAGAAAAGAAAGTGAAGTCACTCAGTCGTGTCTGACTCCATGGACTGTATCCTGGCAGGCTCCTCTGTTCATGGAATTTTCCAGGCAAGAATAATGGAGCGGGTTGCCATTTCCTTCTCCAGGGGATCTTTCTGACCCAGGAATCGAACTCCCAGGAGCTACCAGAGAAGCCCTGGAAAGCAGAAGGGCTCCTCTAAATGTGGTAGTCCATTCTGAAGGAGATCAGCCCTGGGATTTCTTTGGAAGGAATGATGCTAAAGCTGAAACTCCAGTATTTTGGCCACCTCATGCAAAGAGTTGACTCACTGGAAAAGACTCTGATGCTGGGAGGGATTGGGGGCAGGAGGAGAAGTGGACGACCAAGGATGAGATGACTGGATGGCATCACAGACTCAATGGATGCAAGTCTGAGTGAACTCAGGGAGTTGGTGATGGACAGGGAGGCCTGGTGTGCTGCGATTCATGGGGTCGCAAAGAGTCAGACACGACTGAGGGACTGAACTGAACTGAACTGAACTAGCATGTCTTGAAATCCCAGGAAGCTGTAGCACCTGATTTCATGACCTCCTAGATAAGATTTCACAACCTCTCCATCCATATGAATCTACCAGTCAAGGAATCAAGGCTTGTAAGACTTAGAATTATGCCTTCAAAGGACAAGAAAGCTGTTCAGAGTGGGAAAACCTAATAACTAACCACCTCCATGATCCCACACCTAGTGTTAGTAAAATGCACAAATAAGCTGAGGTAATTATTTACAGTGAAATAGTTGGCAATTCATCCATACTATATTAGTATTAACAAATTATTTTGATAGACACCATTTTTGTCTTTGATTCCTTGAAATAGTTTTCATAAAGAAGTCTTTGGCTAGACTTACTGGGTATTGTGCTTTTGGTTACCAAATTTTAAAATGTCATGATTCCAAAGTGTTTTGTTTTGTTCTTAAAACGTGTATTCTCTCTTTAAGAGAAACTTCAGAGGCCCTGAAGTTACAACATGAGCTCCTTGCTCTGCATGCCAATCACTTTTATTCCTCCCTGAGCAACAGTCTCTGGTTCCAGAAATGTGAGTGAATATTTTGCCAAAAGCAAGGTTGGAAGGATCCAGGAGGTATTTTCAGTTCAGTTCAGTCACTCAGTCATGTCCAACTCTTTGCAACCCCATGAACTGCAGCACACCAGGCCTCCCTGTCCATCATCATCTCCCGGAGTTCACTCAGACTCACGTCCATCGAGTCAGTGATGCCATCCAGCCATCTCATCCTCTGTCGTCCCCTTCTCCTCCTGCCCCCAATCCCTCCCAGCATCAGAGCCTCTTCCAATGAGTCAGCTCTTCACATGAGGTGGCGAAAGTACTGGAGTTTCAGCTTTCGCATCATTCCTTCCAAAGAAATCCCAGGGTTGATCTCCTTCAGAATGGACTGGTTGAATCTCCTGGTTTTCCTTAAATAAGGAAACAGGAAAAAAGAAGGAACCAGGACTTTGGCTTAACTGACTTGAAAAAAAGGAACCAGGACTTTAGCTTAACTGACCAAAATACTCAAAAAGAGAGGACTCAAATTACTAATATAAGGAATAAAAGAGGCTATAAGCATCACAGAAATATTAATTAGAAGGAAGTACTATGAACTACAAACAATAGTATACCAAGAAATTAGATAACCTAGATGAAATACACAAATTCTTAGAAAGTCACAAACTACCCAAACTGACTCAAGAATAAATAAAATATCTGAATAGACCTATAACAAGAGATAAAATTAGTAATCAAGAAACCTCACAAAGTGCAGGACCAGATGGCTTCACAGATGAGTTTTACCAAATGTTTAAGGAAGAATTTAGATGAATGCTTTACAAACTCTTACAAAAATAGAAGAGGGAACATTTTACAACTCATTCTATGAAGCTAGTATTTTTCTGATACCAAAACCAGTCAATGACATCACAGTGGGAAAAAGAAACTTATGAATAGAGATGACAAAATCCTCAACAAAATACTAAAAATCTGAATCCAGTGACATACACAAAGGATTATGCACTATGAGCAAGTATAAATTAACCTAGGAAAGCAAGATTGGTTTGGTATATAAGAATCAACAAATAATACTGCGTTTCAGTAAAATAAAGGGCAAAAACAACATGATCATCTCTATTGATGCCAAAAAAAATTTAACAAAACTCAAAATCCCTTTGTGATTAAAAAAAATAAAAAAAATACTCAACAGACCACAGAGAAGAAAAGTTCCTCAGAATGTCAAAGGGCATCTGTGAAGAAGCTGACAAAACATCATAATAGCAAAATACAGAAGCTTTTGCTCTAAGATTGGAAGCATGAAAAGGTTATCTGGTCCCAAAACTTCTATTCGATATGGTATGAGAGATTCTAGCCAGGGCAATCAGGCAAGAAAAGAGTAATAAAAGGCACCATACTGATAAAGGACAAAATAAACCTATTTCTATTTGCAGGAATCTGCACTAAAGGTATTAAAGCTAATAAATGCCTTTAGCAAAAATGCAAGATACAAAATCAACATACAAAAATCAATTGAATTTCCTTCCATACCATAGTAGTAAATTTGACAATAAAATTTTAAAACAACCCCATTTACAATAGTTTCAAAAAGAATGAAACACTCGGAATAAATTTGGCAGGACAAGTCCTTAGGAACCTACAAAACATCATTGAAAGAAATGAGAGACCTAACGAAATGGAAACACAACTTGTGTTCAAGGACTGGAATACTTAATACTGTTTAGATGGCGGTAGACAATCTTGAGAGTCCCTTGGACTGCAAGGAGATCCAACCAGTCCATTCTGAAGATCAGCCCTGGGATTTCTTTGGAAGGAATGATGCTAAAGCTGAAACTCCAGTACTTTGGCCACCTCATGCGAAGAGTTGACTCATTGGAAAAGACTCTGATGCTGGGAGGGACTGAGGGCAGGAGGAGAAGGGGACGACAGAGGATGAGATGGCTGGATGGCATCACGGACTTGATGGACGTGAGTCTGAGTGAACTCCGGGAGTTGGTGATGGACAGGGAGGCCTGGTGTGCTGTGATTCATGGGGTCAAAAGAGTTGAACACGACTGAGCAACTGAACTGAACTGTTTCTTTCAATTGATCTACAGATTTAATGCAATACTTCTTAAAATTCCTGCTTCCCTTTTGCAGAAATTAACAAGATGATTTTGAAATCTATGTGGATACAGGCTTTCAGTTTCCAGTTCAACATATAAGGAGATTGAAAGTTGTTGCTCTTCCTTAACAATTTGTCCTGTGTTTATTTACGTAGTTAAAAGCTGAACAAGCTGGAAAAATCAGCAACTCTTTTAAGAACCATCGAGAGAAATGAGGTCACAGGCAAACTGTTGCCCTCAAAATTAAAGAGACAGACATGAAAATATTAATGCAGAAAATTACAAATTACCAGAACAGAAACCCTAGGCATAAACCTCCCAGGAACTCAGTGCCAAGGTAAGAAAAATATAAACTATAATTGATGAGTTACTAAAGGCTCAGGGTGGGCAAGTCTGGGAGGTAAAACTCCAGGGACTGAAGCAGTCGTAAGAGGGATCTTACACTTTCGTGATTTTTACCTCCCAGGACTTGATCAGATCTTCACAGTGATATTGAAGAAAATCCCCTCATGCTTCCAGCATGGAGAGAAGAAAAGGAACCCTTTGAAATATGACAGAACATTGTGTCCTTCTTCCTCAGGCTTGTCCTCAAGAGAAACTCTCTTACCAGACCCTAAACTCTAGGGGACTTATCAGAGCCTAAACAATCCAAGAAATATCCAATTCCAGCCCACTCTAGCCATCTGTCCCACGAAGCACTTAGGAGCATCACAGGTCAGAGGTACAAGGTCACTGAAAGACTGAAGTTGCTTCAACAGGACTGTAGAATGCTCCCCTCCCCCTACACCTCACCATCACTTTACTAAAGGCCTCGTTATGGCAGTTCCATTTATTCAGTATATCACATATGACTATCAAGAAAAAATTACAAGACATACTAAAAGGCAAGAAACAGTTTGAGAGACAGAGCAAGCATCAAAATCAAACTGAGATATGACAAAAGATGTTGGAATCATCAGACTAAGAAGTAAAAACGGTCATGATTAATACAGTAAAGTTTCTAATGTGTAAAGTAGAAACCGCATAAGAACAGATGGGCAATGGAGCAGAGAGATGGAAATTCCAAGAAAGTATCTAAAAGAACTGGAAAGGATTGAAAATATTATGAAGGAAGTGAAGAACGCTTTTGATGAGCTCACTAGTACACTGGGTACAGCTGAGGAGACTGAATTTGAGGATATGTCAGTAGAAACTTCCAAAATGAAAAAGCAGAGAGAAAAAAACTGGAAGAAAAATCACAGAACCAAATATCCAATAATTGTGGGATTACTAAAAAAAAGGTATAACATCCATGTAATAGGAATACCAGAAAAAGAAGGAAGGAATAGAAATATTTGAAGCAATGATGGCTGATAACTTACTCCAAATTAATGTTGGACATCAAGTCACAGATCCAGGAAACTCAGAGAACACCAAACAAGATAACTGCAAAAAAAACAAACAAACAAACAAACAAAAAAACCTAGGGCATATCATATTTAAACCTTAGAAAATCAAAAATCAAGAAAAAGCTTGAAAGAAGTCAGATTAAAAAAAAAAAAAACCTTACATGTGGCAGAGCATGGATAAGAATTACATTTAATTTCTTTTCAGAAACCATGCAAGCAACACAAGAGTGGTGTGATATATTTAAACTATTGAAAGAGAAGTACTCCAAGCTGGAATTTTGAACACTACAGAATTATCTTTCAAAGTGTAGGAGAAGGACTCTCAGACAAATAAAACTTGAGGGAATTTGTTCCCAGTAGATAAGCTGTGAAAGAAATGTTAAAAGAAGTTCTTCAGGGAGAAGGAAAATGACAAGGTCAGAAACCTGGATTTACGTAAAGACAGGGGAGCGACAGACAGGGGATACACTTGTGCCCAGTCGCGTCCGACTCTGCAACCCCGTGGGCTATAGCCCATCAGGCTCCTCTGTCCATGGGATTTTCCAGGCAAGGATATTGGAGAGGGTTGCCATGTCCTTCTCCAGGGGATCTTCCCATTTCTTATGTCTCCTGCACTTTGGGGTGAGTCATTTAGCACCATCTGGGAAGCCTCATAGAGAAGGGATAAGTGAAGGTAACATAAAAGTTTTTATTTTTCTTATTCTTAATTGAGCTAACATACAGAGGTTCATTACAATAATAATAGCAACAATGTACTTGACTGTGAGATACATATTTTTGAATGACAGCAATGATACAAAGGACGGAGGGAAAGATTAGGATTATCTTGTTACTGAACTTGTTACTATAAGGTATTTGCACCAACTGTGAAGGAGTGTAGCATAATTTGAAAGTGAACTTGGTTTCATCATAAATGTATATTACAGGCTCTACAGCAGCCACCGAAAGAAGTACAACTGATACGCCAAGAAAGGGAAAAGAATTGAATCGTATAAAATGCTAACTAAAACCCACAAATATCAGAAACAGAGAGGAGAACAAAAATAGGGTCAAAAAATAGAGCAATGAATAGAAAACACCAGCAAATATGGTAGATCTAAATCCAACTGTATCAATAATTAAATAGCTATAATGGAAAATAATTTCAAAAATATATATGTATATAGGTATAACTGAATCACCTTGTTGTGTACTTGAAGCACTGTAAGTCAACTATACTTCAATAAAATGTATATATTAAAAAAATAATCACTTTATCAAGCACCCCCAAGCCTCTATTTACTCGGAATCCCACTCTCTTTGTGTGTATATTTATTCTGAATAGAAGACGTTATAATGGTAAAAGTGTAAAAAATAAAATCACTTTAAACACCAATGGTTTAAAATATAGCAAATAAAAGGCAGATTGTCAGGGTGGATCAAAAAGCAAGACTTAATACATGTTGTCTCTAAGAAACACACTTAAAATATGAAGCTACACATCAATTAACAGTAAAGAGATGGAGAAAGATGTTGCCATAGTTATACTAATAAGAAAGTGGAGTCATAAGAAGAAAGTGGAGTAGCTGTATTAATTTCAGACAGGTCAGACTTTAGAGCAAGGAAAGTTATCAAGGAAAAAAGGGATATTACATAATGCTGAAGTGGTCAGTTCTCCAAGAATATATAACAAGCCTTAACGAGTTTATTTGTGTCTAACAACAGAGCGTCAGACTATGTGGATCAAAAACTGATGGAGTTGTAAGGAGAAAGAGATGAATTCATTATTATAGATGGAGACTTCCACACCCTTCTCTCAGAAGTGGACAGGTTCAGCAGACAGAAAATCAGTAAGGACATAGTTGAGCTCAACAGCACCATCAATCAACTGGGTACAATTGACAGCTATTGATTACTTCATCCAGCAAGAGCAAAATACACATTCTTCTGAAAGCTCACATGGACATTCACCAAGATAGATCAAATTCTGGGCCATAAAAAATACCTTAACAAATTCAAAAGAACAGAAATCACAGAAAGTAAGTGCTCAGGCCACAGCTGAATTAAACTAGGAATCAGTAACAGAGAGCTGGAAAGTCCCCCAAATATCTGGAGATTAAACAATACATTTGCAAATGATACTCGAGTCAAGAAGAACTCTCAAGAAAAAAATTAAAATGCTTTGCAGTAAATTAAAATTAAAATGCAACTTATTAAAATTGATGGGATACAATAAAAGCAGTGCTTACAGGGAAATTTATAGCATTGAATGCTTATATTTAAAAAATTAAGAAAATCAACAATCTAAAAGCCTTACAGGTTAGGAAAAAGAAAAACAAATGATTTGAATTTACTTAAATCCAAAGTAAGCAGAAGGAAAGAAATAAAATGTCAGCAGAAATCAATGAAATTGGAAGCATGAAAACAATAGATACTATCAGCAAAATCAAACTAGTTCTTCAAAAAGATTGATGACCTCGATAAGCATCTAGCCAGGTTGATTAAGTAAAAAGGAAGCAGAAAAATGATTAAAATAGAAATATAAGAGAGGTCATCACTGCTGATCCCAGGATATTAATGGGATAATAAAGGAATATTATAAACAACTTATATCCACAAATTTGATAACCCATCTGAAAGAGACACATTCCTTGAAACGTGCCAAAATTTACACAATTTGAATATTAATCTGAATATGTGTAGAAAAAATAATATGATTTTATATATATATATATAAAAGAAATTGAATCAATAATTAATAACCTTCCAAAACAAAGAGTACCAGACCTGTATCAATTCACTGGTGAATTCTATGAAACATATAAGGGAAATTTTATACCAATTCTCCACAATCCCTTCTAGAAGGTAATAGATATAAAAAGAGGCCATTCTAACTCATTTCATAAAGCCAGCATTACCATGATCTCAAAACCAGTTCATTTCAGTTAATGCTATGGATGCTGGTAAAACAATTTATTATTACTATTTCTCTTACATCATATTATTATTATTTGTTATTATTATTGACTGACTTGGGTCCCTCCAAATTCACATGCTGAAGCTTTAACCCCCAATATAGCTGTATATGAAGACAGGAATAAATAACGGAGGTTCAATGAGGTCATAAGAGTGGGGCCCTAATCCAATAGGATCCTTAAAAGAAAGAGAAACCAGGAGCTCACTCACAGCAGAGAGGCCATGTGAGGATACAGCGAGGAGGCCACCTGCAAGCAGGGAAGAGAGCTGAAGTCTGTCCTTCTAGCACCTTGGTCTTGGACTTTCAGCCTCCAGAACTTGAGAAAAACAAATTTCCATTGCCTAAGCCACCTGGTCTTTAGTATCTTGTTCAATTCAGTCGCTCAGTCATGTCCGACTCTGCGACCCCATGAACCGCAGCACGTCAGGCCTCCCTGTCTATCACCAACTCCCAGAGTTCACCCAAACCCAAGTCCATGAAGTCGGTGATGCCATCCAGCTATCTCATCCTCTGTCATCCCCTTCTCCTCCTGCCCCCATCCCTCTCAGCATCAGGGTCTTTCCAATGAGTCAACTCTTCACGTCAGATGGCCTAAGGATTGGAGTTTCAGCTTTAGCATCAGTCCTTCCAATGAACATCCAGGACTGATCTCCTTTAGGATGGACTGGTTGGACCTCCTTGCAGTCCAAGGGACTCTCAAGAGTCTTCTCCCACACCACAGTTCAGAAGCATCAATTCTTTGGCTCTCAGCTTTCTTTACAGTCCAGCTCTCACATCCATACACGACCACTGGAAAAACCATAGCCTTGACTAGACAGAACTTTGTTGGCAAAGTAACGTCTCTACTTTTTAATATGCTATCTAGGTTGGTCATAACTTTCCTTCCAAGGAGTAAGCATCTTTTGATTTCATGGCTACAGTCACCATCTGCAGTGATTTTGGAGTCCCCAAAAATAAAGTCTGACACTGTTTCCCCATCTATTTGCCATAAAGCAATGGGACCGGATGCCATGATCTTAGTTTTCTGAATGTTGAGCTTTAAGCCAACTTTTTCACTCTCCTCTTTCACTTTCATCAAGAGGTTCTTTAGTTCTTCTTCACTTTCTGCCGTAAGGGGGTGTCATCTGCATATCTGAGGTTATTGATATTTCTCCTAGCAAGCTTGATTCCAGCTTGTGCTTCCTCCAGCCCAGCATTTCTCATGATGTACTCTGCATATAAGTTAAATAAGCAGGGTGCCAATACACAGCCTTGACGTACTCCTTTCCCAATTTGGAACCAATCTGTTGTTCCATGTCCAGTTCTAACTGTTGCTACCTGACCTGCATACAGGTTTCTCAAGAGGCAGGTCAGGTGGTCTGGTATTCCCATCTCTTTCAGAATTTTCCACAGTTTAGTGTGATCCACACAGTCAAAGGCTTTGGCATAGTCAATAAAGTAGAAATAGATGTTTTTCTGGAACTCTCTTGCTTTTTTGATGATCCAGCAGATGTTGGCAATTTGATCTTTGGTTCCTCTGCCTTTTCTAAAACCAGCTTGACCATCTGGAGTTTCACGGTTCACATTATTGCTAAAGCCTGGCTTGGAGAATTTTAAGTATTGCAGCAGCTCAAACAGACTAATATAATTATTATTCAAATGTTTGTAAACATTTGCTCAGAAAGGATAAAATGGTTGATTGTAATAGAGGTGGCTTCCCAGGTGGTTCAGTGGTAAAGAATCCGCCTGCCAATGCAGGAGACTTCAGGAGATGAGGGTTCAATCCTTGGGTGACAAAAATGAAAAGATTATTGTTAAAGAAAACCAGATATCTCAAGGTAAGGAATTTAGTGCTTTTCTAAATTGGGAAACGGGAGGATACAAGAGTCTGGGCACCCCAAAACCATTCCTTTGATCTGCACTCAGCCATCTGGGGTGTTTACATTGTGAGTTTCCTCAGGCTTCACCCTTGGGGGTGGCTGCAGGTTGATGACTGCTAGGTGGCGGGCATTCTTTGTTTCCTTCCTGAGTTCCCGCAGGGCTCACCATGAGTAGGGGGCTGCAAGGGTTAATGATGATAATATTTTGTTAATCTTTTGTTTATTGATACTGAAGGCAATATTTTATTTCTCTTATTTATATGCTAAGTTGCTTCAGTCGTGTCCAACCCTGTATGACCCTATGGACTGTAGCCTGCCAGGTTCCTCTGTCCAAGGGGATTCTCCAGGCAAGAATACTGAAGTGAGTTGCCATGCCCTCCTCCAGGGAATCTTCCCAACCCAGGAACTAAACTCAGGTATCATACCTTGCAGGCGAATTCTTTAT
>SJYC01015773.1:0-13713 GCA_006408675.1 Madoqua kirkii
TTGGGATATAGAAAAAAGAATATAGTAGTTTTTGATGTTAGCAACACTAGACTTTTGAGTTAATTAACTTTCTCTTTGTTATAAATCACTGTACTTCTTTCATTGTTGTAAATTGCTGTGTCCTTGTTGTGTAAGAATGTAACTTTATTTAGTGCTTTCTGAGAGTGGCACCAGAATTTGGGAAGAACAACACTATTACCTTTATCAGAAAAGGGCTGTAAAATGTTAATTGGCCTTCTGGCCAGAAGATGATGTAAATCACCTAAGACTCGTGTATACAACTAAGTATGCAGAGAAAAAGCCTGGTCTCGATAAAAGTCAGGGCTGCTGATACTGCATAATTTTGTATTATCCATTGATCTCTATGTTAAATCAAAAGTATATGAGACCTTTCCAGACAACAGAGGATGGGCAAGTCACTGGAAAGACTGGTTTCCCCCGTGTCTTCTTTTCTTACTCTATTTTCAGGCTGAATTCCCATCTGTGGCGTGGAGGCTCGCCATGTCTACTTACTTGCCCTGGCTTTTAAGATCCACAAGAGAGGGAGACGAAGGCAGGGCACCTTCTGCTATTCAGAAAGGCACCGGTGGCCTAACGTAGATGGTGCAGATCTCTTGTCCTGAGGTTTTTATTAGTTCGCCACGTAAACCTAGTTATTCAAAATCTTTTCTCCACTAAATTTCCCACTACACTATTCTTTCCTAATCTCTCTTTTATATTTCTAAATAAATAAGTTTTTCCATGCCACACCATCCCCACTTTGAATTACCCTGGGTCCACCAGGCAGGACCCTGGGAAGGTGGCAAGAACACATAGAAAAGCTGTACAAAAAAGATCTTCATGATCACGATAATCATGATGGTGTGATCACTCAGCTAGAGCTGGACATCCTGTAATGCGAAGTCAAGTGGGCCTTTGAAACCACTATGAACAAAGCTAGTGGAGGTGATGGAATTCCAGTAGAGCTATTTCAAATCCTGAAAGATGATGCTGTGAAAGTGCTGCACTCAATATGCCAGCAAATTTGGAAAACTCAGCAGTGGCCATAGGACTGGAAAAGGTCAGTTTTCATTCCAATCCCAAAGGAAGGCAATGCCAAAGAATGCTCACACTACCACACAATTGCACTCATCTCACATGCTAGTTAAGTAATGCTCAAAATTCTCCAAGCCAGGCTTCAGCAATACATGAACTGTGAACTTCCAGATGTTCAAGCTGGTTTTAGAAAAGGCAGGGGAACCATAGATCAAATTGCCAACATCCTCTGGATCATCAAAAAAGCAAGAGAGTTCCAGAAAAACATGTATTTCTGCTTTATTGACTATGCCAAAGCCTTTGACTGTGTGGATCACAATAAACTGTGGAAAGTTCTGAAAGAGATGGGAATACCAGGCCACATGACCTGCCTCTTGAGAAACCTATATGCAGGTCAGGAAGCAACAGTTAGAACTGGACATGGAACAGCAGACTGGTTCCAAATAGGAAAATGAGTATGTCAAGGCTGTATATTGTCACCCTGCTTATTTAACTTATATTCAGAATATCTAAACAGACATTTCTATTTAGACATACAGATGGCCAATAGGCACATGAAAAGATTGTTAACTTCACTAATTATTAGATAAATGGAAATCAAACTACAATGAGGTATCACCCCATAGCAGTCAGAATGCCCATTATCAAAAAGAAGTTTACAAATAATAAATGCTGAAAATGGTGTAGAGAAAAGAAACCCTCATACACTGCTGGAAGGTATTTAAATTAGTGTATCCACTATGGAGATCAGTATGGAGGTTCCTTAAAAAACTAAGAATAGAATTACCATATGATCCTGGAATTCTACTCCTGGGCAAAAATCTGGAGAAAAGTCTAATTTCAAAAGATATTTGCACCCCACTGTTCATGGCAGCACCATTTACAATAGCTAAGACATGAAAGCAACCTAGGTGTTCACTGATAGGTGAATGGATAAAGAAGATGTGGTACACATATGTCCCTAGGCACACACACATATGTATATATGTATATACATTTATATACATATATATATATACACACACACACACACACACACACAATGGAATATTAGTCATAGAAAAGAATGAATAGTGCCTTCTGCAGCAACATTGATGGACCTAGAGATTATCATATTAGGTGAAGGAAGCCAGACAGAAAAAGATAAATATATGTAGAATCTTAAAAATTAAGATACAAATCAATTTATTTACAAAACAGAAATGGACTCAAAGACATAGATAATTCATCCAGTGCTTTGCAGAGGCTCTGGCACATGGTAGGCATTCAATAAATACTTGAATAAATGATCTAGTCTTTCCATACCTGAAGTATTCAAAGTTGTTTTACTACTTTCCCATAAAAAAGGGAGGGAGTACCTTCCTTTCTATCAAGCAAGTTGGCAGGCAAAACATCTAGTTATAAATACTATAAAAAGTAAAATTTTAAATGGGGGAGCTTTCAGGTACTCTCAGATCCTCCATTATAGAAGCAGAAATGTGTCAGCTCCCTTATGTTTCTTTCTGCCCAACCCCACAGCCCAGCAAAATTTCAAGCAACTCTACCATCAGTGTTAAGTATTGGCTGCTTCAATGCTCCCTTCCACTCAATGGATAGAGAATAAGGGGATTCAGACATGCCTGCAATGCAATCTGAGCAAGCCACTGTCTCCTCTTTTTCTTCCTTTTTCTTCCTCTATGTTTTGGTTGTTGATATTAATGCCATTGTTAATTGAAGCAAGTTAAAATCCATTTTGCAATTTGCTGTTTATCAGACAAATAATTCTTTTAGGCAATTCCCAGTGGGGTTGAGTCTACATTTACATTTTTGGGACAGTCCAGTTCAGTAGCAGCAGATGGAACATCATAGTTAAAATTTTAAAAAGAGAGACAATGAAATGCATTCCAGAAAGAGGACAAGGCAGCCATTGCACAAGCAAGAAAAAAGTACTAGAAATATTGCTGTTTAAAACTAAAGGCTGTACCCAGGGAACTGGGAGAGGCAGGGATGTGAAGAGAGCGAATATTAACTCTGTCTTTGTCTGGATTTGTAAGTCTGCTTGTCACGGAGCCAGCTTATTGAGAATGGGACTCCTCTATGTGGATTTAGTTTCTTATAGTATCTAAAGTTCTTTTCTAGGGGTTGTGAAAGGAGTAAGTGGGACACAATTCCTTCTGGTCCTAAGAACAGATTATTTATACCTCATTATATACATACTAAGAGTATTTACTATTTGACTCTTTGTGGGATTATTATTGGACATCAGTTGCTCTAAACAGAGAACTTAATAACTGGCTCTTTATTAAAAATATGTCAGGTACTAAGGAGTTGATAGGAAAAATTTCAGATGAAAAATGTTTCTCTGATTGGTAAGGCTCAGGTCATTTCTTATATGACTAATTTTGACTTATTTTATGTCTTGTTATAGATTATGAAGAGCCTATGATCAGGAATTTTATAACCTTTTCATAATTGCATGAAGATATTTTTCAACAATAAAGACATATTTATCATGCATACTGTGTCAGTGTTTAGAAACAACACTTACCTATAATCACACCATTCAGAGATAATGCCTGTTCCTCCAGCATGTTTTAAAGTTATGATCACAAACAACCATTTCAATACTGTTTTTATTAATTCATTTACTATACACTATTTTCTCATATCATGGATGAATCTCTCTAGATCAAATATGTATGAATGTACAGTATTATGTCAGCTGAATGTATAATTTTCAAAGAAGACTTCAATTTCTAAGAGGTTTTTAAGCACAGGCTAATTGTCAAAGAAGGGCAATGTCAAAGAATGTTCAAACTACTACACAGTTGTGCTCGTTTCATAAGGTAGGAAGGTAAGGCTCAAAATCCTTCAAGTTAGGCTTCAATAGTATGTGAACCAACAACTTCCATATGTACAAGCTGGATTTAGAAAAGGCAGATGAACCAGAGATCAAATTGTCAACATTTGCTGAAGGTGAAGGTGAAGGTGAAGTCGCTCAGTCGTGTCATACTCTTTGCGACCCCGTGGACTGTAACCTACTAGGCTTCTCTGTCCATGCGATTCTCCAGGCAAGAATACTGGAAGTGGACTGCCATTTCCTTCTCCAGGGGATCTTCCCAACTCAGGGATCAAACCCAGGTCTCCTGCATCAAAGGCAGGCACTTTAAGAGGATTCCAGAAAAACATTTACTTCTGCTTCACTGTACTTCCCTAGTGGCTCAGATGGTAAAAGCATCTGCCTATAATGCAGGGGACCTGGGTTTGATCCCTGGGTCAGGAAGATCCCCTGAAGAAGGAAATGGCAACCCACTCCAGTACTCTTGCCTGGAAAATCCCATGGATGGAAGAGCCTGGTAGGCTTCAGTCCACAGGGTCGCAAAGAGTCGGATGCGACTGAGTGACTTCACTTTCACTTTCACTGCTTCATTGGCTACACTAAAACCTTTGACTGGTGGATCACAACAAACTGTGGAAAATTCTTAAAGAGATGAGAATGACAGGCCACCTTACCTGCCTGCTGAGAAACCTGTATGCACGTCAAGAAGCAGTGTGTTAGAGCCAGATGTGGGACAATGCACTGGTTCAAAACTGGGAAAGGGGTATGTCAAGGATATATATTGTCACCCTGCTTATTTAACTTATATGCAGAGTAGACCATGAGTAATGCCAGGCTGGATAAAGCACAAGTTGGAATCCAAGACTGCTGGGAGAAATATCAATAACCTCATATATACAGATGACACCACGCTTATGGCAGAAAGCGAAGAGAAACTAAAGAGACTCTTGATGAAGGTGAAAGAGGAAAGTGAAAAAGCTGATTACAACTCACCAAAAAACCTAAGGTCGTGGCATCTGGTCCCATAACTTCATGGCAAATAGATGGGGAAACAATGGAAACAGTAACAGACTTTATCTTCCTGGGCTCCAAAATTACTGTGCATGGTGACTGCGGCCATGAAATTAAAAGACACCTGCTCCTTGGAAGAAAAGCTGTGATGAACCCAGACAGAGTGTTAAAAGCAGATACCACTTTGCTGGCAAACGTCCATATAGTCAAAGCTATTGTTTCTCCAGTAGTCATGTATGGATGTGAGAGTTGGACCATTAAGAAGGCTGAGCACCAAAGAATTGATGCTTCGAACTGTGGTCCTGGAGAAGACTATTGAGGGTTCCTTGGGCAGCAAGGAGATCAAATCAGTGAATCTGAAAGGAAATCCACCCTGAATATTCATTGGAAGGATTGATGCTGAAGCTCTAATACTTGGGCCACCTGATGCAAAATCCTGACTCATTGGAAAAGACCCTGATGCTGGGAAAGACTGAGAGCAGGAGGAGAAGTGGGCAACAGAGAATGAGATGATGGTTGGATGTCTCAATGGACATGAGTTTGAGCAAACTCCAGGAGATACTGAAGGACAAGGAAGCCTGGTGTGCAGCTGTTCATGGAGTTGCAAAGAGGCAGGCATGACTCAGCAACTGAACAACAACAGCAATGCATGTGCTGAGTAGGAACTGAGTGAGGTCACCTAACAAAATTCCAGTTTCTCTCTCCTATCACCTGCCAAACTCAAGACTTGAATATACTGTTACTGATGCAGTTAGATAAACTGGCAAAAATATTTACAGGCAAGAGTTAATCTTAATAAAGAGCCTGTCATTTCAGTTGGAGCTTACCAATAATTTCCCTTAGAGATAGGTGAAGAGGGTTTTTTCCACTTTGGATATGATTTTATGAGTGCTGTCAAATGACTATTCACCTTCAAATTGCTCCAACATTCTCCTACAAACTTGTTTGAAGTTTCCAGTGTTCAGACGGGTGTTTTGGATGAGACACTGACTGTTCCATGAAGTCCTCAGTTAGAAAAGTAAGGAGCACAGTAAGTTCCTGAAGGAACAGGGAGTCTCAGGAATGATGAATATTAATGGGGGCTAGAAAGTGGAATGAAGGATATAGAGGTACAGTTCATAATGGAGTCCTGGATCACAGAGCACTAGTCAACAAGAGGGGGTCAGGAAAGTGGGGATCACTGAGTAGCCTTGAGAACTTAACATATGAGGCATGTAGAAACAGAAGGAGTAGGTTTGCAATACAGAGAGGAAGATGTAGGCGGGAGGACATGAGCATAGCAGCTGCCTGAAGTTTGTTGGATGTGGCAAATCATAGGAGTTACGAAGCATTCTTAATATAGTCAAAGTCAGGATATTTATTTATTTATGGATCTTTGGTTTCATTGAGTATTTGTGTAAATTAACGTAAGTTTATGTTTTAAGTTTATTTGATGGAAGAGAAAATACTGAATAAGAGAGTAGATTTAAAAAACCCAGCTATCTCAGGATGCTTACACAATAATCATTCATTGTGTGTCACCTTCTATTTGTGACAGTAACATGTTCTTGAAAGCAATAGGACCTTGCATAAATTACTTTCCCCTTAGAAAGAATTTTTACTCTACAGAGAAAGAGAGATGCTCTTTATAAAAATATAATTTGCCAAAACTACCTAAGCTCATCTCCACATAAAAATCTAGACGAATTTACATGGTATTTAAGAAAAAAAAAAAAAAAGAACAACACTGCTTCTTCGAGCATAAGTTTGAAAAACATACAAGTTAGATATTAATTAGTAAGGCTGAACTGCTGCAAGAGCACCAATTAACTTTAATATGTTGAGAAACACCTACAGTGTATTTCTACCTTTAATGATAAATACACTTTATTAGATCTACATAAGGAAGTGCATAGTTTATTAGAATCAATTTCAGTTCATGTTCCTCTCTCTCCAGTCTTAGAAAATCTTATCAAGATGGTAATTTATCTAGTTTGATGAGGCAAAGAACCATAAAGCTGCTATGCCTCCTACCCCTTTTCCCTGAACTTCAAATTAAGGACAAGGTTTGAGAAGTACTTTTTCAGTACTCATATCCAGTGCTTTGATGGAAAGATATTTGACAGTTAATTCTCTGTAGGGAGGAAAAGAGGGAACCCTGATTTGTAACATTTGCTGATGTCTACAGTGTAAATGTTTCCATCCTGGCCAAATTTGAGCTACCAATGGGACAAAACTGTCTCCCCAAGTTCCTGAGAATCTAACACTTGTCTCTGTTGAGTTGTGAAGACCTGGCTCCAGCATACATCTGTTTGTTTGTTTGTTTGTTTGTTTGTTTTAGTTGTTGTTCTTAACACAGCTCAGATACGAAATACATTCATATCCCATTAGCAAAAAGTCAGAAAAATTAATCTAGTTTCCCTCCTTCCTCTTCTCTGGCAGAGGTCAAAAACAAACCTCCAGTTGAAAACGGAGAAGCACCAGGAGCCAAGTAGCTGGGCTCCTTTGCTCTCTGTTCATTACACTTATGTATTTTATGGACCATGGATCATGGATCATCCTGGTTGAGGAGGTCAAGAGAAAAGCCAGAAGCTTTAAGAAAGAAGTAGCTGATCCTTCCTCTAAGGATACAGAAAGACTGAATGAAGATTAGGTCTGAGTGGCATCCCAGTTTGAGAGCTTACAGCAGCAGTTCTCAACTCTAAATGAAAATTAGAATAATCTAGAAAGCTTTATAAAGGCCTAAGACTAATTTCAATCACCAGAGATTCTCCTTTAATTGGACTAGGGTGGATGTCTCGGTACTGGCATATTTTAAAGGCTCCTCAGTTTTGAAAACCACTGATTTTTATGCTGCTTATACTTATATTTCTAGGTAGATGATAATGAGCAGAAACAGATCTATGGACAGGCAATGGGTGATGTGTGAAGAGGTAGAGATGTATATTTATGTTTCTAAAAGATAGTTGGAAGAAGCACAAGCTGAAATCAAGATTGCCAGGAGAAATAGCAATAACCTCAGATATGCAGATGACACCACCCTTATGGCAGGGTGTGAAGAGGAACTAAAAAGCCTCTTGATGAAAGTGAAAGAGGAGACTGAAAAAGTTGGCTTAAAACTCAACATTCAGAAAATGAAGATCATGGCATCTGGTCCCATCACTTCATGGAAAATAGATGGGGAAACAGTGGAAACAGTGTCAGACTTTATTTTGGGGGGCTCCAAAATCACTGCAGATGGTGACTGCAGCCATGAAATTAAAAGATGCTTACTCCTTCGAAGAAAAGTTATGACCAACCTAGATATCATATTCAAAAGCAGAGACATGACTTTGCCAACAAAGGTCCATCTAGTCAAGGCTATGGTTTTTCCTGTGGTCATGTATGGATGTGAGAGTTGGACTGTAAAGAAGGCTGAGCACCAAAGAATTGATGCTTTTGAGCTGTGGTGTTGGAGAAGACTCTTGAGAGGAACTCTTGCAAGGAGATCCAACCAGTCCACTCTAAAGGAGATCAGCCCTGGGATTTCTTTGGAAGGAATGATGCTAAAGCTGAAACTTTAGCCACCTCATGTACTTTGGCCACCTCATGTGAAGAGTTGACTCATTGGAAAAGACTGATGCTGGGAGGGATTGGGGGCAGGAGGAGAAGGGGATGACAGAGGATGAGATGACTGGATGGCATCACCGACTCGATGGATGTGAGTTTGAGTGAACTCCAGGGGATGGTGATGGACCCGGAAGCCTGGCGTGTTGCAAATCATGGGGTTGCAAAGAGTTGGACAAGACTGAGCGACTGAACTGAACTGAACTGAACTGCACTGGAATACTTTCTAAAATCTCTGAGTTGGAACTCCAGAGGTGCTACATTGTTAAGTCTTCAGTTGAACTTATAAATAGCAGAAAAAAATACAGGTTTTTTCCTGTCTAGGTTATATAATGGCTCCAAAGTCATAAAGAAAACAATAAAGGCCAATTAATTATACCACTCAAAATACAATATGTTGGACCACATATGCAGGACTTGTAAGAATGATGCACAATAGTTTTGTTATACTCATTATTTCTAGGCTAGGAGAGGAGAGGAGTCATTTTCTTAGAGAGGTCTTTTTAGGGGTCAAATTTTGAGCAGGTTGAGGTATTTCCTTCATATCTTCTGTAGAGAGGGGACGGGTATTTTATTCTCACTTTGAATCAGTCAAGTAGGATTTAAATAAAGTCACTCAGAGAACTAAAATCACAGCAGATGGTGACTGCAGCCATGAAATTAAAAGATGCTTACTCCTTGGAAGGAAAGTTATGACCAACCTAGACAGCATATTAAAGAGCAGAGACATTACTTTGTCAACAAAGATCTGTCTAGTCAAGGCTATGGTTTTTCAAGTAGTCATGTATGGATTTGTGAGTTGGACTACAAAGAAAGCTGCGTGCTGAAGAATTGATGCTTTTGAACTATGGTGTGAGAGAAGACTCTTGAGAGTCCCTTGGACTGCAAGGAGATCCAAGCAGTCCATTCTAAAGGAAATCAGTCCTGGGTGTTCATTGGAAGGACTAATGTTGAAGCTGATACTCCAGTATTTTGGCCACCTGATGCGAAGAGTTGACTTATTTGAAAAGACCCTGAGGCTGGGAAAGATTGAGGGCAGGAGAAGAAGGCGATGACAGAGGATGAGATGGTTGGATGGCATCACCGACTCAATGGACACTAGTTTTGGTGGACTCTGGGAGCTGGTGGTGGACAGGAAGGCCTGGCATGCTGCAGTTCATGGGGTTGCAAAGAGCTGGACATGACTGGGCAACTGAAATGAACTGAACTCAGAGATATATCCCTTGCAATTTGGGGGAACACCAGGGATAGATGTTTGTTTCATAGCTCAGAGATTTAAAGGCAAAAGCTGTGGTTGAAGCTGCTGGGGGAGAGAAAGAGAAGTATCCTGGGAAATCAGCTCAGCTTCCACTAGAAGCTAGGCAACACGCAACTTTGGTTTGGATAATGAGGGCTGTGAAGGAGGAAATAGTCTGTGGGCCATTTGAAAGGGACCAAGAGAGCTTCCTTCCAGAGAGAGGCTGCCTCATTAAAAAGAAGCTGAAGAGGTACCCTTGGATATAGAAGTAGAGAGGACTCCCTTCAGTGGCTCATTACTGTCTGGCTAGAGCAGTTGGCCATTTGGAGGGAGGCACAACCAGATATTTGCAATGGAAATTCTCTGGGGTGTTATAAAGTCCCATGCATGAAAGTCAGCTTTAAATCCTTCTAAAGCCAGACAACACCAACATGTCCGTAGTTCAATGTGCTAAGTTGGATCTTTTCTGCCCCCATTTTATTCAACACTCCCCCACATATACCTCCAGTCAGGGATCAGCAAGAACACTCTTTGAGCAGGGAAGCAAGGAGGGTAGCATAAAAGCAAATGACAAGCAATAGGAAAACTATTTCTTCACTGAATGCTGCCTAACTTGAGTAACATCACATGTGATGGTGGGGGTGGATGGGGACCAATACTTAACGTGTAGAGCAGTATTGAACTGAGCATTTTAACTATGAAAATGGAGATGTTTCTAGTAATTAATGGGACTAGAAGCCTTTTTTTAATATCCAAGAAAGTAAAAGTTATTAGATATGCCCAAGAGCAGTGAAAACAAAAAACGGAGTCCAAATATAGGATTTAAAAGAACAAATGACAGGCAATACTAAAGCTATATTTTGCAATACCCTATGGAAGCGTGGTCTTTCAATGTACTAACTGTTCTATTCCACCAAAACGCAGTGATTCCAGGGGACTGTTTGGAGTCTAAAAGCTTGTTAGAATATAATCCTTAACATAGTAAGTACAATTTCCCCCAAAGTAATATAATCAAGATGAACATTAACAAAGGCCACTTGCACTTCAAGGTGTAGTGGAAAGAGAATTATAGGAAGAAAACCAAGGTTCTAGTATGCACTGTGCCATTTTTAAAGTGTACATGTGGCGGAAAGTGATGAAACTTCTCCTTAACTCACATTGACTCTGAAAACTGGAAATAATGATAGCTGATCTGTCTGCCTCCCAGAGTTGTGGGGAGAATGATAGAAGGAAACGTTTCAAAACCCAGCAAATTCCTATAAATATATGTTTCTGTGACTATAGCAAGATTCACAATGTAATAAATAATTTAGAAGCCATGTACTTTTTAGACGACACTCATTGCCTTTTTGTATCACCGGAGTAAAATATTTTCTTCACAGGATAATATTTTCTTTGTTGGTTCTTCTCAAACATTAGTTCTCTGTCTTTTGATATAGTTGATACAGTTCCCTTGAGAGGTAGAAATCAGAAATAAATCTTGTAGAATATACACACTTTAAATTAAAATAAAAGCACAATAAAGTACAGGAATGGTATGGACCTAACAGAAGCAAAAGATATTAAATAGAGGTGGTGAGAATATACAGATGGTGGTGGTTTAGTTGCTAAGTCATGCCCAACTCCTGTGACCCCATAGACAGAGGAACCTGACAGGCTACAGTTCATGGGACTCTCCAGAGGAACTATACAAAAAAAGGTCTTCATGATTTGGATAACCATGATCGTGTGATCACTCACCTAGAGCCAGACATCCAGGAATGTGAAGTCAAGTGGGCCTTAGAAAGCATTATTACAAACAAAGTTAGTGGAGGTGATGGAATTCCAATTGAACTATTTCAAATCCTATAAGATGGTGCTGTTAAGTGCTGCACTCAATATGCCAGCAAAGATAGAAATCTTACCAGTGGCCACAGGACTGGAAAAGGTCAGTTTTTGTTCCAATCCCAAAGAAAGGCAATGCCAAAAATGTTCAAACTACTGCACAATTGCACTCATTTCACATGCTAGCAAAGTAATGCTCAAAATTCTCCAAACTAGGCTTCAACAGTAAGTGAATCAAGAACTTCCAGATGTTCAAGGTGATTTAGAAAAAGCATAGCAACCAGAGATCAAATTGGGAACATCCACTAGATCACAGAAAAAGCATGAGAATTCCAGAAAAACATCTACTTCTCCTTCATTGACGATACCAAAGCCTTTGTGTGGATCACAACAAACTGTGGGAAATTCTTAAATAGATGATAATACCAGACCACCTGACTTGCCTCTTGAGAAGTCTGTATGCATGCCAAGAAGCAACAGTTAGAACTGGACATTTTGGAACAATGAACTGGTTCCAAGCTGGGAAGGAGTATGTCAAGGCTGTGTATTGTCACCCTGCTTATTTAACTTATATGCAGAGTAGAGCATGAGAAAAGCCAGGCTTGATAAAGTACAAGCTAGAATTCAAGATTGCCAGGAGAAATATCAATAACCTCAGATATGCAGATGACACCACTATTTTGGTAGAAAGTGAAGAGGAACTAAACAGCCTCTTGATAAAGGTAAAAGAGGAAGTGAAAAAACTGGCCTAAAACTCAACATTCAAAAAACAAATATCAAGGGATCTGGTTCCCATCACTTCATGGCAAATAGATAGGGAAACAATGGAAATAGTGACAGACTTTACTTTCTTGGGCTCCAAAATTTCTGCAGATAGTGACTCCAGCAATAACATTAAAAGATGCTTGTTCTTGGAAGAAAAGCTATGACCAATCTAGACAGCGTATTAAAAAGCAGAGACAAGTATTACTTAGCTAACAAAGATCCATGTAGTCAAAGCTATAGTTTTTCCAGTAGTCATGTATGGATGTGAGAGTTGGACCATAAAGATGGCTGAGCACTGAAGAATTGATGCTTTTGAGCTGTGGTGTTGGAGAAGACTCTTGAGAGCCCCTTGGACTACAAAGAGATCAAACCAATCAATCCTAAAGGAAATCAATCCTGAATATTCATTGGAAGGACTGATGCTGAAGCTGAAACTCCAATATTTGGCCACCTGATGTGAAGAGCCGACTGATTATAAGAGATCCTGACGCTGGGAAAGATTGAGGGAAGGAGTAGAAGGGGAAGACAGAGGGTGAAATGGTTGGATGGAATCACTGACTAGATGGACAGGAGTTTGAGCAACCTCCAGGAGTTGGTGATGGACAGGAAAGCCTGGCTTGCTGCAGTCCGTGGGGTCACAAAGAGTCAGACACAACTGAGAGACTGAACAACAACAATTTAAAACATAGATTTTTGTTTAAAAATGTGATTGTAGGAAACTTAGAAATATATAAAAGAGTATAAAACAAATAAAAAATCTCCATAATCTCAACATTCAGAGAACAATTACTGCCAGAATCCCACCGTAATGCCAGCTCCAGGAAGGCAAGTGTTTGGGTCCTCACTGCTGTCTTCCTGTGCTCGGGGCTGGGTCAGGCCCACTGTAAGCCCTCAATATGTATTTGAAGAAACATGTGTTAATATTCTGCTATATTTCACTTTAGTTAATCTTCAGTGTCTGCATAGCTACCTCAGCCAAAAGCGACAATTGCAAGATTGGGTATCCTAACTGCACCAGTTAGGCTCTTTGGTTTCAAAGGGAACAGTAACTTCAGGTAATGTAACACTGTGCACATACTTGGCAATGGTAATATAATTTGACCTTATAGAGACAGGCATACAAATTAAGAAAGTCATCTAGATGCAAAATGAGGTCTACCTATCAGGTTGCAGTAGCAAAGTTTTGGCTTCATGATCTAGTGCTCTATCATTGCTGTGATGCAGGTGATTTCCTTATCAAGTCTGTCCTCCAGATGTCTGGTTTACTTTTTGAGCAACATACCTACTAAAAACTGCTCAACTTTCTGTTTAAATTCCCTAACAGAGAAAAATCCAACTGTTCTAAACGGTCCCCATTATTATCCTTGAGTGACCATAAAGTGTACTCAAGTACTTCCTAAGCCATAGCTAGCACAGAACTTGGCAAGTTAAAAGGTCA
>SJYC01015774.1:0-12973 GCA_006408675.1 Madoqua kirkii
TGTCCTCCAGATGTCTGGTTTACTTTTTGAGCAACATACCTACTAAAAACTGCTCAACTTTCTGTTTAAATTCCCTAACAGAGAAAAATCCAACTGTTCTAAACGGTCCCCATTATTATCCTTGAGTGACCATAAAGTGTACTCAAGTACTTCCTAAGCCATAGCTAGCACAGAACTTGGCAAGGTTAAAAGGTCAATATGGTCTTAACTATTGTATCCAGTTCATCATGGGGATTTAGGTGGGAAAAAAAAAAACCCTCTAAATAGATATGTCAGACATTCTGAGGCCAGTCACATACAGACATTTTGCTGTATGTTGTTTTATAAACTACTTTCTTATTTGGTATATTCTTATCTCATTTAATTCATAATGTCATACACTTGACTAACAATAGCTGAATAGTCCCTCATAGTAGGCATATATCAGATTTTTAAAATCTATTTTCTTATCACTCAATATTTAGATTGTTTCATATTCCCAATTTTTATGAAGACTGTTGAAATGCAGAATATGTTTCTTCACATCTTTGATTATCACTCAGGATTAAGGCTCGTTGTGACCATGACAGTTTTTAGATGTTCCTTATTTTTGATAACCCTGACGGTTTTGAGGAGTACCTTATTTTTTAGGGCATAGATGACATGCCTGGGATGGTTACAGCCAAATATAAACATTTTCTTATTATTGGTCACTTGAATTGCTTCCATTCTTCACTATTACAATTTTAATTCTGTTTAAAAAAATTGTTTCATTATCTTCCTGGATTTATTTTTGTAGAGGATAAATCTAAAGTCACCCTTCTCATTCTTTCTGTTAGTAACCTGCTACATTTCTTATTCATTTTCCTGCCTTGGAGTGTCTGGATAGACATAAAACCCTCTCTCCCTCATTTATTCAAAAATGAATAAAAGTTGTACCATCCAGAATTGAATTCTTCTTTCTTTGTAAGTAACCTGCTATTTTTAATTTTTGTTTTATTTTATTTTTTAGTCTGTATGTTTCTGTAATTACTTAGTGGAGCATACTTTAAGAGAAAAATATTACTATATTTTATTTTCAATGATTTTAATTGACTTGAGTTTTCTTCAGATCTGAAATTTTTGGGGGGGGGTATTAATGCTCCATTTCCATTTGTTATTTTTCTCTTCTTTAGAAAGTCAAGCTATCAGTAATGTATATCCAAAATGAAATAGATATGTCATGTATGTATTTTAAATATTTTAATATAATGGCTGACATGCAGGAAAAAAAAGCTATAGATAACATACACGGAGGGCTTCCCTGGTGGCTCAGTGGAAAGAAACCACCTACCAATGCAAGAGATGCGGGTTCAACCCCTGGGTTGGGAAAATCCTTTGGAGAAGAAAATGGCAACCCACTCTAGTATTCTTGCCTTGGAAATCCCATGGCAGAGGAGCCTGGCAGGCTATAGTCCATGGAGTCACAAAAGAGTTGGGCATGGTTTAGTGACTAAACAAGAACATAAATATGTTATAAAGCATAATATGAAATGCTAACAATCCTATCATACTCCACAATCAAAGCATCACGAACACGGCAACACCAGAATCTGACACAGCACCCTTCTCCTTATTCCATTCCACACTTTTCTCCGAGGTGAAATCAGCTCAGTTCAGTTGCTCAGTCTTGTCCGACTCTTTGCAACTCCATGGACTTGTAGCATGCCAGGCTTCCATGTCCATCACCAACTCCCAGAGCTTGCACAAACTCATGTCCATCGAGTCAGTGATGCCTTCCAAACATCTTATCCTCTGTATCCTTGTCTCCTCCTGCCTTCAATCTTTCCCAGCATCAGGATCTTTTCCAATGAGTCCCTTCTTCTCATCAGGTGACCAAAATATTGGAGTTTCAGCTTCAGCATGAGTCCTTCCAATGAATATTCAGCACTGATTTCCTTCATAATTTACTGGTTTGATCTCTTTGTAGTCCAAAGGACTCTCAGGAGTCTTCTCCAACATCACAATTCAAAAGCATCCATTCTTTGGTGCTCAGCCTTCTTTATGGTTCAGCTTTCACATCCATACATGACTACTGAAAAAGCCGTAGCTTTGACTAGACAGACTTCTGTTGGAAAAGTAATGTCTCTGCTTTTTTTTTTTTAAAGGTACAACACAGTTTACTAGAGTGAAAAATTGGAACAGTTTAAATTAATATGGAGTCTAGCATCATATTTTGACTCTTTGTATATTATATAGTATTTACCATCTTTTTAACAGACATAGCAATTGTATGAATGTCTCTGCTTTTAAATACACTGCCTAGGTTGGTCATAGCTTTTCTTCCAAGGAGCAAGCATCTTTTAATTTCATGGCTGCAGTTACCATCTGCAATCATTTTGGAGCCCAAGAAAATAAAGTCTCTCACTTTTTTCATTGTTTCCCCATTTATTTGCCATGAAGTGATAGGACTGGATGCCATGATTTTAGTTTTTTGAATGTTGAGTTTTAAGCCAGCTTTTCACTCTCCTCTTTTACTTTCATCAAGAGTCTCTTTCATCACTTTCATCAAGAGCTGTGGCATAGGTAATGTGAATATTCATGTTGATAAAGCAATATCAAATTGTTTTTAATCTGCTTAACACATTTATACTCCCACTCTCAGTTTATAAAAATCCAAGCTGATCCATGACTATTTTGACATTTTCAGAAGTTGTCATTTTTGTCAATTTAATTGGTTTAAAACTCATGGTTCTCTTAATTTACATATCTCTGATACTAATTTTGCTCGTTCCCATATCATTTATGTATCCTCATCAGTAAAAAGTCTATTCATGTTTTAGCCCATTTTTCTGTTGGAGTGATTTCTTATTGATATGTAGAAGTTTCTTAAGAGAACTTGATCACTTGGCAAACTCATTTTTGTTTCACTTAAAATATTCTTATTTTTCCATTGTTTTGAAAGGTTATTTTTCTAGGTATGCATTTGTACTTGACAGTCTCTTTATTAAAATACTGTGAGTCTATTAATTCACTGTCATCTGGCTTCCACTGTTACTTTTGAGTCTACTGTCTGCCTAACTGGCATTCTTTCATTTCTCTTTGCCTGCTTTTAATACCTTCTTTTTGCTTTTATTGTTCTTTGTTTTATCATGATATATAGGAGGTTTTCTTTTAATCCTCTTAGGGGTCTGTGTGTGTGTGATGTTCCAAACATCACTGGGGTTCTAGATTTCACAATTATATTTTGTGAAGTTGTTTTTTTTTTTTAAAGAGTGCTGTTTGTTTCTTTTGTTTAAATATTTTACATATCACTAGTATATAATTTATAACTGACAATTACAGCATCTTCAGTTCTTGGCATCTGTTTTTTATTGTTTTTGCTGATCCTTACTTAAGATGTTCTATCTCTTTGAGTGGTTTAGGTCTTTGATAAGATATTTTTGTTTGATTCTGAATCTCTGGGACCCTTGTGGGTCTAAATTCAGGATGCCTCTTCTCCAGGGAAAATTTGCTTCTGCTTCTGTCAGGAGACAGTGTCTACTACACGGGAAGTTTGGGCTCAGTACAGGCCATCAGTTCAAACTTCTGCCTTTCAGCTGCCTCAAAGCTTGGTATCTCCATGGTAATACTGCTACAGGCAATGTCCTCGGACTCTCTGTTGCTTGCCAAAACTCTCCTCTTATTCTTTGAAGGGCTGAGTAGAATTGTGAACCTAGAAATAAGTGTTTCAAATGTGTCCTATTCAAAATCTAATTCCATTTTTGGGGGGAGTAGGAAGAGGTTCTCAGAGCATCTACTATCAGTCATAATACCAAAACTTATTAATACTATGTTTCATCTCCTCCATTTCCTCTGAATTCCTTAAGCAGTATCTCAAGTTCATCTTGCTCATCACTAATTTTCTGTGGTGCCTCTCTGACTTTATTTGTACTCATACATATTTTATTTCTGCCCTTTATTTAAAAAATTTTATGACAAGCTACTGTGACATTTTCATCAACTTTTTATTTATATTTTCCCCTCATAACTTTTTCTCATTTAAAACTATAGTGTTATCAATTCTTTGTTCATTTCTCATATCTTAGAGGTCATATTCTCTTAAATTTTATTGAGAACACAAAAACTGGTCCAGTCTAAATTAGATGTCTGTACTTGGAAATATTGCCTCAGAAGTATGTTAAACCTACATGCTATTTTCCACTAATGCTGCTGATATTATTAGTTATCCCTCTATCATTTAACCTTGAAATAAAAGCTACCTTTTAGCAAAATATAATACTTATCAAGAGCAAGATAAGTACTGTTATCACTGTACCTTAATTGTTGTCAGAATCCTCTTGTCAGATATTAAACTAGAGAACCAGTATATAAATATACTGACTAGTCACATTTTATTGGAGTACAAAGTGTTCTAAAACAGAGAAATCTTGGACCTGGCGTGTATTAGTCAGAATTCTCTGGAGGAATAGAACCAATAGGATATATATAGATATATAAGAGAAGAATTATTATGGGAATTGGCACATACAATTATGGAGACTATGAAGATCCACTATTGGCTGATATGCCATCTGCAGGCTGGAGAGACAGGAAAGCTCGTGGTATATTTTGGCCTGAGAACCAGGTAAGCCTATGCTATAACATGAAATCCAAGGCCTGAAGCCTGAGAATGAGGAGATGGATGGCACTGGTATAAGTTCTAGAGTCAGAGGCCTGGAACCCAGGAGTTTCAGTATCTGTGGGCAGTAGAAGATGGAGGTCTCAGCTCTTAATTCACCCTTCCTTTGCCATTTGTCCTATGTGCATGATGCCCGTTCACATTGGTGAAGGCATGGCCCCTTTACTCAGACTACTGATTCAAATGCCAGTTTCTTCTGGAAATACTCTCACAGGCATACCCAGAAATAAAGTTTTAGCAGCTATCTGGGCATCTCTTAGCTGACACATACAGTTAAGCATCACAAAGTGTATTTCTTTTTAATATAAAGGAAAGAATGTTTCTTGTGAGTGATCTAAAGTTGTTTTTGTTTTTTCTTTCTAGAAATTGTTGTTTTAGACAATGCCCCCTTCCAAAGGGGGCATTTCCTTACTTAGTTTCTCCAGTCCTAATCCTTTTCTGTCCTACTTGCTGCTAATTCAGTATTATAATGCTCTGCAACAACTGCCCACTTCAGCACTTCTTTGTGTTCTGATACTGGAATGGGTACAGGAAGAAAGAATGATGGGAAGACAGAAGGTGAGAAATAAAATTAACTCAGTAAGGAAATAAGTCCATGGAGTCACAGAGAGTCAGATATGACTGAGCGACTCACACACATACAAGGATACAAGGCAGAAGAGGGACCACTGCCTGGATTTTTGGCTGGTATCGATTCTGGGGCTTCTAATCTAGATGGAAGACTATACTGTGGGAAACAGCATCCCCCTGCAGTACTTCATACCAGTCAGGAGATTTTCCTTTGAGCAGAATTGCTGTCAAAATAAACTGCAGATTAGTGGTTTCTTATTGCACTTCACAGATCTTAAATTAGTGTTAATTCTTTTCAGATTCTCCTGGTAACTTGCCCTGCTTTACATACCCACCAGTAATGCACATGGATTATTGCCAATACTTGTTATCTTTTTAAAAATTATAACCATCCTGGTAGATGTGAAATGATACACTATTATGAATCAAAGCACATTTGATTTGAATTTCTTTAAAGACTAATCATGTTGAGCAGATTTTCACATAGGTATGCGCCATTATTGTATCTTTTCCATAGGGATGTATATTTAAATTCTTAATCCTGCCCTACTTTTTTTGGCTGCACTGCACAACTTTTCACTCTACAGATCAGACCTGGGCTCTCTGCAGTAAACGCACAGGGTCCTAACCACTACACTGCCAGGGAATTCCTTGACCCATTTTTACCTTGAGGTGTTTGTCTTTTGCTGTTGAATTGTGATAGTTCTTGAATACTAAACCCTCATCAAATATGTTGTTTGCAAATATTTTCTCATTCTGTAGGCTGCCTTTTCACTTTGTTAATAATATCTTTTGCTGCATAAAAGTTTATAGTATTGGTGAAGTTCAATTTATCTGCATTGTTGTTGCTGTTGTTTGTGCTTTCGCTGTCAAGTCTAAGAATCTATTGCCAAATTCAAGGTCAGAGAATATCCTCATGCTTTCTTCTAAGAGGTTTATGATTTTAGCTCTTATATTTACATTTCTGAACCATTTTGAGTTACTTTTTCTATATTTTGTGAGGCAGAGGTACACCAATTCTTTTCATGTGGAAATTTATCCTAGTATCATTTGTTGAAGAAACTATTCTTTTCCCTCATTAAAAGGAATTGGCACCCTTATCTGAAATCAATTAGCCATAAATGTATGGGTGCATGTCTAGACTCTCAATTTTACTCCATAGTTCTATTTCTCTCTTTATGCTATTACTACATTCTTTTGATTATTGTAGTTCTGTGGTAACTTTTGAAAGTGAAAAGTATTACTATTCCTTGTCTTCTTTAATTTTTTACAGGCATGTTTTGTAGCTGTCAGTGTTCAAATCTTTCACTAATTTGAATAAATAGGTTTCTAGGTATTTTATTCTTCATTACTATTGTAAACAGAATTGCTTTAATTTTTTTAGGTTGTAATTTCCTGGTAATATAATAGGTTTCTTTGTGTTAGTACTGTACCCTGCAATTCTGGTGAATGTGTTTGTTATCTTGAGTAGCTTTCCTATGGATTCCTTAGAATTTTCTATGTACAGGCATACCTCAGAAATATTGCAGATTCAGTTCCAGGTGGCCACAATAAAATGATTATTACAATAACGCAAGTCACATGTACTTTTTTTGAATTCTCAATAAATAAAAACTTATGTATTATACTATCCTGTAGTCTATTAAGTGTGCAATAGCATTATGTCTAAAGCACCAATGTGCATTACTTATATGTGATACGTATACACAATGGAGTATTACTCAGCCATTAAAAAGAATATATTTGAATTTATTCTAATGAGATGGATGAAACTGGAGCCGATTATACAGAGTGAAGTAAGCCTGAAAGAAAAAGACCAATACAGTCTACTAACACATATATGTGGAATTTAGAAAGATGGTAACGATAACCCCGTATATGAGACAGCAAAAGAGACACAGATGTATAGAATAGTCTTTTGGACTCTGTGGGAGAGGGCAAGGGTGGAATGACTGTGGAGAATGGCATTGCAACATGTATAATATCACATATGAAACAAATCACCAGTCTAGGTTCAATGCAGGATACAGGATGCTTGGGACTGGTGACTGGGATGACCCAGAGGGATAGTACAAGGAGAGAGGATGGAGGGGTTTCCGGATGGGGAACACGTGTATACCTGTGGCAGATTCATGTTAATGTATGGCAAAACCAATACAATATTGTAAAGTAATCAACTTCCAATTAAAATAAATAAATGTATATTTAAAAAACTAAAAAATATATAAAATAAAAATACTTTATTGCTGTTGATGTTGCTAAGTCGCTTCAGTTGTGTCCAACTCTGTGTGACCCCAGAGACGGAAGCCCACTAGGCTCCCCATCCCTGGAATTCTCCAGGCAAGAACACTGGAGTGGGTTGCCATTTCCTTCTCCAGTGCATGAAAGTGAAAAGTGAAAGTGAAGTCACTCAGTCATGTCTGACTCTTAGCAACGCCATAGACTGCAGCCTACCAGGCTCCTCCATCCATGGGATTTTCCAGGCAAGAGTACTGGAGTGGGGTGCCACTGAATACTAATCATCTCTGAGCCTTCAGTGAGATATGATCTTGCCTCAATGCTGATGGTTGCTGACTAATCAGAGTGGTGGTTCCTGAAAGCTGGAGTGACTATGTCTAATCCTTAAAATAAGACATTGATTGACTCTACATTTCACACGTGATTTCTCTGTATCATCAATGCTGTTTGGTAGCATTTCATTCACAGTAGATCTTTCAAAATTAAAGTCAGTCTTAAAACCATGAAGCTGCTTTATTGACTAAGTTTATATAATATTCTAAATCATTTGTTGTTACTTTAGCCATCTTAACAGTATCTTCACTAGGAATAGATTCCATCTCAAGAAACCACGTTTTTTTGCTTATCCATAAAAAGCAACTCCTCTACTGAAGCCCTGAACTCTTCTAAGTCATCAATAAAGGTTGTTTATGTTGATATTCTCATGAATCACAAGTGTACTTAATGGCATCTAGAATGGTGATTCCTTTCCAGGTTTACAGTTTCTCCAGATCCATTAGAAGGATGGCAGGTAGGTGGCGCAGTGGTAAAGAATCTACCTGACAATGCAGGAGATGGGAGTCCCATCTCTGGGTGAGGAAGATCCCCTGAAGTAAGAAATGGCAACCCATTCCAGTATTCTTGCCTGGAAAAATTCATAGACAGGGAGCCTGGCGGGCTACAGTCCATGGGGTTGCACAGAATTAGACACAACTGAGCACACACGTGACAGAAATATAATTAGAGGAATAAATATCAATGGCAATTAAAGCCTGACAAAATGCATTTCTTACACAATATGACTTGAAAATCAAAAGTGCCCCTTGATCCATGGCCTAGAGAGTGAATTTTGTGTCTGTAAACATGTACATCTCCATCAGAGCTCCTGGGTGACCAGGTGCATTGTCAATGAGCAGTAATATATTAAAGGAATTTCTTTTTTCTGAACAACAGTTCCCAATAGTAGGTTTAACATATTCAATAAATCATGTTGTAAACATGTTTAAGAGTATTTTGTTTAATTTCTACAGATGGTGGCTGGGACTGAGGTCACCTGAAGCATTATTCCCTCTTATTACACTTGAGCAGGGAAATACAAAAGCTAGAACAGCAATTGAGAATTTCTGCCTCTTTGTAACCTTTCCAAGTGGTCTCTCTAGCATAGCAACTTCAGGAAAGTCAGACTTCTTTGGGGCTTCTGAGATCTAAGGATGTGTATAACAAGAAAGAATGAGGAGGAAACTATATCCCTTTGATGTCCTAGATTCAGAAGTCATATAGCACCCCTCTTTCCCTCTAAGTGTCAGAGCAGTCACAAGCTCTGATCAAATTCAAGGGTAAGAACACAGCCTTTATTTTATCATTGTCCCACATAAGAAGAGCTAGTAATATGAGAGATATTTTTGTGGTCATCTACTCAGTTAAATGCAATATGAGACTGCAATAATAGGAACATCATTCTGAACTCCAAATTTTTTTAGTGTATGTTATAAAGAGTTTTGATATGTAAAATAATAAACTTGTGGCAGTGGAACAACACAACCAATAATTTCTGGAGCATTATTAATCTTTTTTGGTGTATATCTCAAATCATGTATTTAAATAAATTATATTTGTCTATGCTACATTCTTGGAAGGAAAGTTATAACCAACCTAGATAGCATATTAAAAAGCAGAGACATTATTTTGCCAACAAAGGTCCATCTAGTCAAGGCTATGGTTTATCCAGTAGTCATGTATGGATGTGAGAGTTGGACTGTGAAGAAGGCTGAGCACTGAAGAATTGATGCTTTTGAACTGTGGTGTTGGAGAAGACTCTTGAGACTCTCTTGGATTGCAAGGAGAGCCAACCAGTCCATCCTAAAGGAGATCAGTCCTGGGTGTTCATTGGAAGGAATGATGCTGAAGTTGAAACTCCAATACTTTGGCCACTTCATGCGAAGAGTTGACTTATTGAAAGAGACCCTGTTGCTGGGAGGGACTGCAGGCAGGAGAAGAAGGGGACAACAGAGGATGAGATGGCTGGATGGCATCACTGACTCGATGGACATGAGCTTGGGTAAACTCTGGGAGTTGGTGATGGACAGGGAGGCCTGGTGTGCTGTGATTCATGGGGTCGCAAAGAGTCAGACATGACTGAGCAACCGAACTGATCTACATTCAAAAATTACAAAGTAATTTCAGTGTTATTGTGCAAATAAGAATAAAGTGACTACTTTTAGTCTTCAATTACCCTATTACTTTCTTCAAGTAGTTTTTTGGGCATAGATGTAGCTACACAAAGATAAACAGAATTTAAAAAAAAACAATGGAGATACAGAAAATCAAATGTAGAGTTAAGTTTACTTATGTATGAATTTATAATTTACCTGGTCCTAACTAATTCAGGCCTTCCTTTCTTCAGACAAAGTTTACTAGTTGTAGCTATAAATACATATGAACATATGAAAGGAGAACATGGAAACACAAAAATGTCAAATAAAATAAAAGATCATTTAACTCATATATGGGTGTATACTCTGCCTCATTCCATCTTATGGACCTGAGTTTTCAAAACGATATGTAAATGAAAAGATATCAATATTGAGCATTCATAGATTCACATCCTCAATTATTCTGTTTGAAAACAATAACAAAAAACAAAGCAAAAAAATGCTTTTATCATTTTGTGTTAGCTTCTGAACTTGTGCAAAGTGGTATAAGAGGTAGTACCAGGAGGATGAATTTACACTGGGAACGGCATGGCAACCCTCTGTAGAAGAAAGGACTATAAGGCAAGAGAGAAGTGATGAGAAATACAAAAATCCTTGTGTGCTGGATTTTAAAGTGGAGGACGGTTAACTGATGGATGAAGCAATTCACAACTGAGTTCTACTGAGGGGAACTTTGGTGAGACAGATGGATGAAAGAAGAGTTAAGCAGTGTTACACTGTGAGGGAATGGAACTCTAAAGAGGACTTTCATTTGAACTCCAATTAGAATTTAAATAACTGTTCAGTCTTCTTTGTCTATTAGATTGTCTTTTCTTTCAAATAGTATACCATGTTAAAACAGATCAGTAGATTAAAGAAACAATTGCTTTATTGTCTGATCAGTCTGGATTTTCAAGAAAGAGAAGCAATAATTCATTGTGCTGCTGCTAAGTTGTTTCAGTCGTGTCAGACACTGTGTGACCCCACAGATGGCAGCCCACCAGGCTCCCGTCTCTGGAAATCTCCAGGCAAGGATACTGGAGTGGGTTGCCATTTCCTTCTCCAATGCATAAAAGTGAAAAGTGAAAGTGAAGTCGCTCAGTTGTGTCGACTCCTAGTGACCCTATGGACTGCAGCCTACCA
Source organism: Madoqua kirkii (assembly GCA_006408675.1). Lineage (NCBI taxonomy): Eukaryota > Metazoa > Chordata > Mammalia > Artiodactyla > Bovidae > Madoqua > Madoqua kirkii. The sequence continues at coordinate 11,041 of SJYC01015774.1, forward strand.
GGCTCCTCTGGCCATGGGATTTTTCAGGCAAGAGTGCTGGAGTGGGTTGCCATTGCCTTCTCACAGAAGACAGTGAAAAGAGCACTTAGCTGGAAATGATGAGATAGGAGCTCTCATCTGGGTTCAGGCAGAACAAAGGTTCTTTCTGCCTTTAAATTGTTAAGATTCTGTCTTATTTTAGTTGTAAAACAAAACCACCACAATATTGTAAAACATTAACCTCCAATAAAAATAGATAAATTAATTAAAAAAAAGAAAGATATACAAAATTTATCTATTTGGCCTTAAGCTCTTACCACTTCCAAACACAAATTGCTTATAAATAAATGTACAAGATTAATTATAAATACATTTCTCCAATTGGCAATCAATCATGATAAAATCTTCATTTTTCAAAGGAGTTCAGAATATACAGATATATATTATATACATGTATTATATATATAATCAGACATATATAATACCTATAAATATTGATCTTTGAATACAGGAAGTTTCAGGGAACTCAAGCTGACTTACAAAAGACTGTCTTTTCATCATGACCATGTCTATAAGTGAATCTGTTTCTCAGGCAAATTATCTGGCTCTCTTCATCAGGTCATCTTCACTTAACTCATCAGGAAAACTGAACCTGGGTAGTTATTGTAGTTATCTGAGGGACCAATTCAACTGAATTTTAATTTGGTGTGTTTTAGCTCAATAGACACAGTTTAAGATGTATGGAAGATTCACGGGGCAATTGTCCAAAGAGTTTGTAAGTTATTATAGTCTTGAGTGAGTGAGTGAGTGAGTGAGTGAGTGAGTGAAGTCGCTCAGTCGTGTCCGACTCTTTGCGACCCCATGGACTGTAGCTTACCAGGCTTCTCTGTCCATGGGATTCTCCAGGCAAGAATACTGGAGTGGGTTACCATTTCCTTCTCCAGGGGATCTTCCCAACCCAGGGACTGAACCTGGGTCTCCCGTATTGGAGGCAGACGCTTTAACCTCTTTGTTATGAATTATTTCTCATGAAAGAAAATCTGTTTGGAGCTATTTTTTTCAGTAATTGATTTACTGTGCCTTTTAGATAGTTGTAAAATAATACTTGGGGCTACAATTCTTGCTAGCCTTTAGAAGCACAATGTGGCAAAACTCTCAATGAGGTAAGAATCAAATAACTGGGTGTGGTCCTGCCTAAAATAACTTCAAAAAAATTTCACTATTACTGAAAGTCTAGCTTCCTCATCACTAAAATGAGAAGATTGAACAAAAGGAGTGCTACATTTCTTGGCACCTACAGTGTTAGATTACCATGCCCTCTTTTAATAGACCTGTTTTAAAAGATATAAGTTGGCTCTGGAGGTAAAATTGATGCCAAAGTTGCGGTTCCTGTCTACCTGCTCCATTCTTATGTCTCTCTAAACTTCCCAAATGAATCAAAAAACAACACCATAGTTGTCATATCAGGGCCCAGCCCACAGATCCAGCCCACTTTTCACTATATAATATGCACAAATAGCTCTTTGGAAACTAAGTGCAATATTTATTGCTGATCTTAAAAGAGAGGTAATGCCAAAGAATGCTCAAACTACCTCATAATTTCACTCATTTCACATGCTAGAAAAGTAATGCGCAAAATTATCCTAGCCAGGCTTCAGCAGTATGTGAACCACAAACTTTCAGATGTTCAAGTTGAATTTAGAAAAGGCAGAGGAGCCAGAGATCAAATTGGCAACATCCGTGGATCAACGAAAAAGTAAGACTTCCAGAAACATATCTATTTCTGCTTTATTGAATATGTCAAGCCTTTGACTGTCTGGATCACAATAAACTGTGGAAAATTCTGAAGGAGACCACTTGACTTGCCTCTAGAGAAATCTATATGCACATCAGGAAGCAACAGTTAAAACTGGACATGGAACAACAGACTGGTTCTGAATCGGGAAGGAGTACA
>SJYC01015775.1:0-19515 GCA_006408675.1 Madoqua kirkii
AAGATTGCCAGGAGAAATATCAATAACCTCAGATATGCAGATGACACCACCCTCATGGCAGAAAGTGAAGAGGAACTAAAAAGCCTCTTGATGAAAGTGAAAGAGGAAAGTGAAAAAGTTGGCTTAAAGCTCAACATTCAGAAAATGAAGATCATGGCATCTGGTCCCATCACTCCATGGGAAATAGATGGAGAAACAGTGGAAACAGTGTCAGACTTTATTGTTTTGGGCTCCAAAATCACTGCAGATGGTGATTGCAGCCATGAAATTAAAAGATGCTTACTCCTTGGAAGAAAAGTTATGACCAACCTAGACAGTACATTCAAAAGCAGAGTCATTACTTTGCCAACTAAAGTCCATCTAGTCAAGGCTATGGTTTTTCCAGTAATCATGTATGGATCTGAGAGTTGGACTGTGAAAAAGGCTGAGCACTGAAGAATTGATGCTTTTGAACTGCGGTGTTGGAGAAGACTCTTGAGAGTCCCTTGGACTGCAAGGAGATCCAACCAGTCCATTCTGAAGGAGATCAGCCCTGGGATTTCTTTGGAAGGAATGATGCTAAAGCTGAAACTCCAGTACTTTGGCCACCTCATGAGAAGAGTTGACTCCTTGGAAAAGACTTTGATGCTGGGAGGGATTGGAGGCAGGAGGAGAAGAGGATGACAGAGGATGAGATGGCTGGATGGCATTACGGACTCGATGGACGTGAGTCTGAGTGAACTCTGGGAGTTGGTGATGGACAGGGAGGCTTGGTGTGCTATAATTCATGGGGTCACAAAGAGTCGGAATGACTGAACTGAACTGATAGATATGTTTTCTCTTATATTGGGTATAAGTTTATTTTGGCTCTCCCTGGAAACATGTATACCTAGTAAGAACAATAAAAATGAATTAAAATGTATGCATTTAAGTATACTGTAAGTTCTACAGGCTTCCCTGGTAGTTCAGTACTAAAGAATCTGCTTGCCAATGGAGGGGCCGTGAGGTTCATCCCAGGTCAGAAAGATAGATTCCCCTGGAGAAGGAAATGGAAAACACTCCAGTATTCTTGCCTGGGAATTTCCATGGATAGAGGAGCCTGGCAGGCTGTAGTCCATGGTGTCGCAAAAGGGTTGAGCATGACTTCATGACTTAAAAAACAGCAACAAAAATAATTAATATACCATTATGGGGAAAAAAATCAATGTTGCATGTGGAACATGGACTGATATATTAGACATATACAATTAACATCAATGTGTTCTCAAAATAACTGCTCTGTTTGTTGTTGGAAAAAGTGGACGAATGATTTTGAAGGTTAATACCAAGATCTACACATCTCTTATTACTAATAAGATCTACCCCTTTTTACTCCCCTTATACTACCCTTACAGTAGTACCCTTACTACCCTTACCACTTATTACTACCCCTTATTACCCACTTGTCCCAACAGTTTATTCCCACCTGACCTGATCTGTTAGTAGCGCTATTTAATTGAGTTTAGGTAGAAGAAATGTTTTTCCTCCAAAAAATATTCAATAGCAGATAAAGCCAAGGAGTATGAACGCTTAAATTACATTATACAAAGAAGTATATTCTGTCTCAACCAGCATTTCTACATTGGTCCATTACATAGGAACTTCATTTCTTTACTTTTTAAGAAAATAGTTTTACTCCTCCTTTATGTTTCCTCCATCGTTTTTTCAAACATACACAGAATTAGAGAAGACATTTCACAAAGGAGGAGGAGAAACCCATTGATGCCTGATGTAGCAGGAAATGCATTTACATCAAATAGACATACAGAAGTTACACAACCAGAACATTTATGTTGCTAAGATTCCATGGTTTAGTTAAACAATATCAGCCTCCTGGGCTTTCCAGGTGGCACTAGTGGTAAAGAACTGTCTGTCAATGCAGGAGACACAGGAGATGTGAGTTCAATCCCTGGGTTGGGAAGATCTCCTAGAGGAGGGAGCAGCAATCTATTCCAGTATTCTAATCCCAGGAACAGCAGATCCTGGTGGGATAAATCCATGGGGTCGCAGACTCAGACAAGACTGAAGCAATTTACCTTGCAGCATGCACCGGCCTCCCAAACAGGATAATTCAAATTTCTGTTAAAGTACGAACTACCCTACTAGCTCTTAAGTCCAGAAATCACTATGCAAATAACAAGTGCACATTATCATTGGTGACCAATCACGCCACTGCTTTTAAAATATGTTGGTAATTGGTCACTGTGCATCTGTTTTAGGCTCACACACAGACAACAAAGCACTTAATTGTGCTGTCTCCTCGTCTCTCAGTTGTGTTGGGAGACACAACTCCTCCGAGTTGTTGTCTCCCTGTCGCCCAGATGTTATACAAAAATGGCCAAAGACAAAAGTGCAGCAAAGTGAAAGGGGTTGATGTTAGACATAGACCTTCAATTTAGCATAAATGGAGTCATAGAAGAAACAGCAGATCACGAGAACATTGACACTGCAGCCCTCTGAGAGCCTCTAGACATGCAGCCAGAGGGACTCAGTGAAGGTCAACTTCTCATCATGAAAGAGGAATACGGCTGTGCCAAAAAGCATACAGATGTCTCAGAGAAAGTGGGACCTGCAAAAAACCTCCAATTAAAGATTTTGTCACAAATTTCATAATATTGAAAGGATAAAATGTTAGAAGTTGATCCAAAATTAAAATGGAGCATGAAAATTTGCTTAGGCATTGAAAAGGTACTTGCTCTATAACATAAGTTACATGATGAGAAGAAAAAGGCAAGCACTCCTCGAATTAAGGGCATTCAAATTACTCTTTGTGAGAATTAATTCTCAAGATTTCTAATATCTTAAATTATAGTGTACTAAATAATGTCTAGTGTAATATTTAGATAGATAATTAATGAATATTTTATTTAGTTAAATTTATAAAAGTTAAAATTCAATTTTTTATAGTTATAACTGCAATACATAACTTAAATTTTCATTTAAAATTTAATAAAAAGTCTAGAATTTTATAAATTTATAGGCAACAAACACATTTATTTACTAAATAAATATTTATTTTTTCACTTTCTTATACATTTATGACTAACAGAGTTTTTTAATGTGCTGATAAATATTTTTTAAGGTTAAACAGTTATGATTTTTCCCACTGGTTCACACTATTTTGTGCAGTTTTGGATTGCACGGTCACTTCTGTGGTCCTAACCTACTGTGCAAGGTGAAGAGAGCCTGTGTTTAAAATTGTAATTAGCTGCTTCACGCCTTCCTCTCCTTTAGTCCCAATTCCTTCAGGCAGTGACATTTACTTCTACTTGCGGCTTGTGATATTTATTTCCACATTTTCAAAAATGGGCTACAAGTGCTTTTTTTGACTCATTTCAACCTTTGCTTATTTTTTGCCGCCTTCTCTTGGGCTCTTTTTCATGACACTGTAGTGTTTCACGTCTGTGTAGCGCTTTTTTCATTGAGTAAAATACAACTTGCTTATATGTTCTACACTTGGTGGGCAGTTGGGCATACACCTATTTTTATGTATATTAATAAAGCTTTTCAGAACTTTGTTTTATATGTCTTTTAATATGATTTGACAATGACAAATGAAGCATCAATATTTTATTTCCACAGTTATAAATTTATTTTTGACTAAATTTACTTCAGAAACCTTACTTAGATTTTTTTTTACTGTACATAAAATTAAATTCATATAGTGAATTCCAGCATACATATCAGCTTTATACAACATATGGAATAAAACCACTTTGTGCCTTAGTGTTTGTTGGTAACAATTTGTTTCTAACATTACATATAAAAGAGTGACATGTATCTTTACTAGTGCTTTCGTTTTTTATCATATTATGAACCTGATTTCTTGGTCCTTCCTGGTTCTGCTTTACAAAGTGACAACAGAAAGTCCGTCTGACAAGTTAGAATTTGGCTTTGGCTGACATGTTGTTCAAAATTAATTTTTAATACCCAATTGAAACTTTCAGAGCTTTTAATTATCTCCTAATATTAAAAATCAGTTGCTCAGTCGTGTCCAACTCTTTGCGACCCCATGGGCTGTAGCCTACCAGGCTCCTCTGTCCATGGGATTTCCCAGGCAATATTCCTGAAGTGGATTGCCATTTCCTTCTCCAGGGGATCTTCCCAACCCAGGGATCGAACCTGGGTCTCCCGCATTGTAGACAGACACTTTACCATCTGAGTCACCAGGGAAGTCCAAATATATATAATAATGATTAATGTATATATTATATATGCATTTTTCCTTACAAGCTATCTCTTATAGAATATAAAAAATTATCAATAGAACATTAAATGAACATTTTATTGGAGACTGAATTAGGATGACAAATCACACTCCTTCTCCACACTATCCCAGCACCAAGAGTAGCATTAGTTGAGAGATACTGATGTCAAACAGAGGGATCATCGAAGTATATAGCTCTGTATTGGTAAAACTGAGTTGGAGAGCATAGTTTGTCCTGTGGACAGTTATGATTTCCCCTGACTTAATTTTATCCTCCTAGAACTGCATTTCCCGCCACATCCAGGCTACCGTGGGCCACAGGAAGTGAAACAGAATCCTTGCATGCTAAGGACAGGCTACTCTGAGAGAGGGGGAAATACTGGCAGGGTTGCCTTTGATTAGATCCTTTCCCTGAGCTTGTCTGTCAAAAAGATCAATTTGAGGCAAGGTCATAGCCCCAAATTTCCTAAAGGACCGTGGAAGGATGGTGAAGAGAAAGTCGATACGTGGGTAATACTTATATAGTGTTTACCATATGTCAACCTCCTTCTGAAAACTTTAATATTTATTAAATTAGTTAACATTTGCAAAACTCCACATGTATCTCCATTTCAATGATTAATAACTGGAAGCAGAGAAAGGATAAGCAACTTGCTCAAGGCCACACTGCTAGTAAGTATTGGAGCTGAAATTTAATTCCATGTAGTCTATGTCCAATTACTATAATACTTCCTACAGTCTGAAATTTCTTTTTTCCCCATAATTTGAGGGTAGAGCACTGTCACTCAAGGGCAAAGACCAGCTCCCACCTTCATGGGTCACTTTTTCAATATCCAACATCATACCTTTATATTCCTGGGACTATTACGAGAAATTCATCTTTTACCCCTTCCCCTCCCACACTCAGGTTTCTGCTGTGGTCTGGGTCACGCATTAGTTGACTAAAAGACTTCCCTATACCTCAAGGTTGTTATCTCATCCCTATCATAATTCCTACTTCAAATGCTTTTCTACAATAGTGTTGAATGTAACTCAGTAGAGGTTATGAAATGAACACAAATGACTCCACAAAATTTCCATAAATTTTTTCATAAAAATACCAATTTTTAACAATATTAAATTATCAGGGAAGAATTAAGAACCCCAAATTAGAGCAATTCTAAATGCTGAGAAATTAAAATCCTTAAATCTTCTTCTCCAGTTCTTTATTCTGGTTAGTTTTAGCCTTGGGAAATGGTCTCAGTTTCTGCTGAAGCTGAGGGTTCTGAGCAGAAGCAGCCTGAACTTTCTTCCATGTAAAATGTGTGGAATGTCACCCAAATATAAATCAATCAAATCTATGTTTCTCATGTGTCTACATTCTTAAGGGTTTTAATTAATTTATAGATCAAATATATATTGTCTCTCCTTGTCAAATTCCACTGAAACATAACTACAAAATAATCTACACACACACACATATATGTATATATATACAACCTAGATAGCATATTCAAAAGCAGAGACATTACTTTGCCAACTAAGGTCCGTCTAGTCAAGGCTATGGTTTTTCCAGTGGTCATGTATGGATGCGAGAGTTGGACTATAAAGATGGCAGAGTGCCGGAGAATTGATACTTTTGAACTGTGGTGTTGGAGAAGACTCTTGAGAGTCCCTTGGACTGCAAGGAGATCCAACCAGTCCATCCTAAAGTGGATCAGTCCTGGGTGTTCTTTGGAAGGACTGATGTTGAAGCTGAAACTCCAGTATTTTGGCTACTTGATGTGAAGAGATGACTCATTGGAAAAGCCCCTGATGCTGGGAAAGACTGAGGGCAGGAGGAGAAGGGAATGACAGAGGATGAGATGGTTGGATGGCATCACCGACTCAATGGACATTAGTTTGAGTAAACTCTGGAAGTTGGTGATGGACAGGGAGGCCTGGCGTGCTGGGATTTATGGGTTTGCAAAGAGTCGGACATGGCTGAGCGACTGAACTGAACTGAATACATCTCTGGAATAACTCCAAGTATCAGATAATTTATTCTATAATTTTCAATTTAAAAAATATTTTGATCATTCTTACTAAACTTAGTAGTTTAACTTGAAAAGCAATATTTTGGTGTAAAGAGTTCAGATTTTAATGTTAGACCAATCTGTGATCTAAAACTCACCTTTGTTGTTTTCTAATTGTGTGAACTTGGGCAAGATTAATTTCTGCATGCTTTAGTTTTTATTTGTTAAATAGAGATGATAATGACTATCTAATTTCTAGTACTTGGGTGGTTTAATTGAGATAATGAATAAAAACTTTATGAGTCTGGTATGGAGTTGATAGTCAATATGTGTTAATTTCAGTGTTTGTTTATCCCATATTTGCAAGATTTTATCCTAAAATGCAAATATGACAATTATGTGCTTCTTCTTACTTAATTCTTAATGAATAAGATTATGCTTACCAGCTCTTGGACCCCTTAATGTCAGAACAACAAGAGCCGGATCAAAAATAGATGATACTTCCTTATGTGTGCATATGTATTTCCATTGCTTATTTCAGCTTTGAATAAAAGGGGAGGAGGTATTTTTAAGATAAGAGCTTGTAGGAAACAATGCAGTTATTCAGTCATTCTGAAAGATGGCCCAGGAGGTATTGTTCTGCTTATATAGGCTCTACAAATAGATAAAATGCAAAATGAATATTTGTTCCAAGGAGATATTTTATACCTCAAACATATTAAATATAACAAATGCCAAATGGAATTAAAGAGATGGAACAAAACTCAGTACATTTATTTCTAATCGAAACTCATCCCTGAGGTACTTCAGGACAGAATTGTAGGTATTCTGCCAAAAGAAAGTCTCTTTCGTTTAGTCTCACAAAACCATGTTATGTTCTGATACAGGTGCTTCTCTGTGAACACATCACCATTTATTGTGCAAATACAAATCAAGTAGAGAATGCTTGAACAGGAAATGCTGAAGGCATTATTCTAATGCCAATTATTTAGGATGGGAATTTGCAAAAATTTGTCCTCTAGGAAAATACACACATATACACAAACTTGAGGCAAGAAGACCTGGATTCCAACCCAAGCTTTAACTTTTCTACTAATGTGACCACGAACAAATCAGTCTTTCCAAAATTCAGTTTCATTACTTCCAAAATACATAATTTTGACAGTATAACTTTATATGCCACATAGATCAGTTCAGTTCAGTCACTCAGTCGTGTCCGACTCTCTGCGACCCCATGAATTGCAGCACGCCAGGCCTTCCTGTTCATCACCATCTCTCGGAGTTCACTCAGACTCACGTCCATCGAGTCAATGATGCCATCCAGCCATCTCATCCTCAGTCATCCCCTTCTCCTCCTGCCCCCAATCCCTCCCAGCATCAGAGTCTTTTCCAATTAGTCAACTCTTCGCATGAGGTGGCCAAAGTGCTGGAGTTTCAGCTTTAGCATCATTCCTTCCAAAGAAATCTCAGGGCTGATCTCCGTCAGAATGGATTGGTTGGATCTCCTTGCAGTCCAAGGGACTCTCAAGAATCTTCTCCAACACCACAGTTCAAAAGCATCAGTTCTTCGGTGCTATCAAAACATATAGGTCACTCTCCTCTCTTCCTTGTTAAGGTAATTTTATACCTCCCAAAGAAAATCCTTGGGCAGTGTCTATGATCAATGCAAGAATTCAAGTTTCAAAATACCAGCAATAGGTTTTTGTTTATACATGTGACTCCTGCTTCTAGCATTTATATTACCTAATAATCAGATCAGTTGAAAATAATAAATTAAATATGGAATTAAATGATATCATCAAAGTAATATCATTTTGATTTGGTTTAATCTTGATTTTCATTTTCAAGGAAGTTAGAAAAATATATAAAATTTGACAGTGTAGTATACAATTCAATAAATGTTTGTTACCATACAATCCAGAAATTCTGCTTCTAGTTATATGCCCAGGAAAAATGAAAATCTATGTATACACAAAAGCTTGTACATAAATATTCAGTGATGTATTATTCACAACAGCCACCAAATAGATATAATCTAAATATACATCAACTGATGAACGGATAAATAAAAAGAGTATATCCATAAATGTTGTATTTTCATTCACTCAGTCATGTCTGATTCTTTGTGACTCCATGGACTGTAGCCTGCTAGGCTTCTCTGCCCATAGGATTCTCTAGGCAAGAATACTGGAGTGGGTTGCCATTCCCTTCTCCAGGGGATCATACTGACCCAGGGATCAAACCTGGGTCCCAACATTGCAGGCAGATTCTTTACCATCTGAGGCACAGGGAAGCCCCTACAATGTTACATTATTCAGCAATAAAAAGAAGGTGAGTGCTGATATGGGCTACATGGACAAATCTTGAAACATTCTTCTAAATGAAAGAAGCCATTCACAAAGGACCATAGATTGTATGGTTTCACTTATATGAAATGTCCAGAACAGGAAAGACTATGTAGACAGAAACTATATTGCATAGGGTAAGGTGGGATAGTTAGAAGAATTGTGAGATTGGGGTGAAGGGGTGAAGGCTAAGGGGTATGGTGGGATTTTGGGGGGGAGGGTAACAAAACTGTTCTAAAATTGTTGTGATGAATGATCAACTCTTTGATTATATAAAAGCCACTGAACTATAAATTAAATGGGTGATTCATGTGTGAATTATGTCTCAATAAAGCTGTTAAATAAATAAAACATGATCTCTGCTTTAGGGGGAGCAGACCCATTAATAAATAAACTCTGATGGCTTCCGTTACAGAGATCCATTTCACTCACTCACTGATTCTTTCATCATCCAGCTATTCAGTGAGCCTCTACTCTATGCGAGGCCCCATGCTGGGAAGAGGACACATACACAGTGGTGAGCCAAATAGATACGGCTTCTGTTCTCATGGAGACAGTCATTAATAGCACAGTGACTGCTGCTCCATTGATTTTGTTTGTTTGTTTAGATAAATGAGAGTATGAACCTATTAATTTCTGGAAGTTAATTCCCAGTTCCTGTGTTGTTAATGGAATTAATTTAATTAAGTTTCATATAAAATATAAAAGTTCCTAATAACAGTATCATTAGAAAAAGAGACATAGTCAAAAAAAATAAAAAAAGAAATAAGAGAGCTTCACTTTAGAAAGACACTGATGCTGGCTTGCAATGCAATCATCTTGGACCAGCTATACAGATTTTTTTATGTTAAATAGTCAAAAATAGTAATAATTTGGAGTTCATGTGCAAAAATATAGGTATTTACATGATCAGATAAACAGCTTGCATGCCACAGTTTACAAAAACACTGAGTCACCATCTCTGTGCTGCAAAAACCTCCTTCATGAGGAAGAGGTAGATCAGTGTATGTGCAGTTCTGTGCTTAGTTGCTCAGTCTGTCCAACTCTTGTGGCCTCATGGATTGTAGCCTACCAGGCTCCTCTGTCCTTGAGATTCTCCAGTAAAGAATACTAGAATGGGTTACCATGCTCTCCTCCAGGGGATCTTCCCAACCCAGGGATCAAACCCAAGTCTCCCACACTACAGGCAGAATGTTTACCATCTGAGCCAGCAGGGAAGCCCAAGAATACTGGAGTAGGTAGCCTATCTCTTCTCCAGGGGATCTTCCCAACCAGGAATTGAACTGGGGTCTCCTGCATTGCACGTGAATTCTTTACCAGCTGAGCTACCACGGAAGCCCAAATTAGTGTTTATTATGGTCCAAAGGACATCCTGGCAAGAAATGAAGAGTTAGTGGGAGTCAACTTAAAATCTTGACTTTTCCTTTTCTTTATGTTAAATAGTTTATCCTAGTCAGAATCTGTACCTTCTTCCAAGATGGACAGATCTGTTAATGTTTTATTTGTCCCATCCAGCTCTCCTTTCTACCATTCCAATTCACTCAGAAAACTAAGGGGAAATTAGAACGAATATCAGTAAGAAAATGGCATGGGACAAGGACTTATTTTATTTTAAACTAAAAGGGATTTACTGATGCTATATAAATAGGCTTATGAGGATATACTCTGTAGATATTTGGAATCAATGTACATCAAAGGAAACAACGATCCAGTTGACAGTATAATCTTGACACTTGGGAGAACGTGGTGTTCTGACCCCTGCTTTGCCACAGCTGTGTGATGTTAGGCAAATTAACTCCTCAATACACTAGCTTTTCTCTTTTGTCAATTGAAGGAATTGATCCAGAAGATTTTTCAGTTTGTTTAGAACCAAACTTAACATTTCCTTCATTATGTTACAGTTGACTTACAAATTCTTCCTATATATTTTGGAGTATAGATGAGAATTAAGAGTATAGGGTTTGTAACAGATAGAACTGGAAATGAATTCATATTCTATTACTTATTAGAAAGCTGTTTGTGCCCTGGAAAATGTATTTATATGCCCCATCACCTCATCCACAGGGGAAGAAAAGAGAATGACCTCATAAAGTTATTTTTAGGATTTTAAATAACACCCTATGCAAAAAGCACCTGGACTACACTATGTACTTAATAAATGAAACCTATTACTATAATTGATCTAGACTAGATGAAAATTCATTTTATGTAAAGTAGTCTGCTTGGCATCTTTGCTTTTATATTTCTTATATGCAAGGTGTCCATCTGATAGATTATAATATTTTATACATTATACATTATAATATTTTCTTAATATGCTATCTGTCTCTATTATAGGCTAGCCAGAAATGACTTCTAAACTATAGGACAATCTCTGAACCAATGAGTTGCTCCAAATATTTGACTGTTACCTCCTCTCTGTGACATTCTTGAGAAAATGTCTATACTGACAATGTGGAAATATCATGGGGGAGGTGCGATGTGGAGAGGGAGAAGATAATGAGTTATGTAAAGAATACTAATCTAAAAGTTGGAAGAGAAAAAATTAAGGAACAGAAATAATGTAAAAAGGAATGCCTTAGTTTTAATTCTTTATGTTATTGTGTTTTTCAAGTCTTTTACAGAGTGCAAAATTATTTTTATAATCAGAAAATTATATAACATATATATAAATAGATCACTGTATGAACTCGATATTTTAAAAATTCAAAGTAGCTACCAAAGAGAGAAGAGCAGAGGCTAAGCAGATTTCTTCTCCTTTGTTTAATATCAGACCTAAGGCATGCACACGTTCACTTATACTTCACCACCGTGCATATATTTAGAAAGATCAAATCAGCCAATCCTAAAGGAAATCAACTCTGAATATTCATTGGAAGGACTGATGCTGAAGCTTCAATACTCTGGCCACTTGATGCGAAGAGCTGGAAAAGACCCTGATGCTGGGAAAGATTGAAGATAGGAGGAGAAGGGGCCACAGAGAATGAGAGATTGGATGGCATCACCAACTCACTGAACGTGAGTTTAAGCAAGCTCCAGGGGAGGGTGAAGGACAGGGAGGCCTGGCGTGCTGCAGTCCGTGGGGCTGCAGAGTTGGATATGACTTAGCAACTAAACATAGTGCTTCCAAAAGAGAGGCACATATCTACGTCCATTTACAATTGAACATAGGTTTATATTCACTAAACATAAAAATCCTTTCAATCAAATAGACACATACACAAACTCTTATTTGTATTCATCCAAATGCACAGGCATGCAAATGCTGGTACCCACACTGGAGAAAGCATCTACAACAGCTGAAACTAATGCTTCAGTGTTAGTGAAAGGAAGAGAGGGATTGTTCACACAACAATCTTCAAGATTGATGCAAAGAGCTGGAAAAGACCCTGATGCTGGGAAAGATTGAAGATAGGAGGAGAAGGGGCCACAGAGAATGAGAGATTGGATGGCATCACCAACTCACTGAACGTGAGTTTAAGCAAGCTCCAGGGGAGGGTGAAGGACAGGGAGGCCTGGCGTGCTGCAGTCCGTGGGGCTGCAGAGTTGGATATGACTTAGCAACTAAACATAGTGCTTCCAAAAGAGAGGCACATATCTACGTCCATTTACAATTGAACATAGGTTTATATTCACTAAACATAAAAATCCTTTCAATCAAATAGACACATACACAAACTCTTATTTGTATTCATCCAAATGCACAGGCATGCAAATGCTGGTACCCACACTGGAGAAAGCATCTACAACAGCTGAAACTAATGCTTCAGTGTTAGTGAAAGGAAGAGAGGGATTGTTCACACAACAGTCTTCAAGTCTTTGTACGTACAGTGTTTGTTATAAAATCTGGATGTGTAAAGGTAACCTAACTCACCACTAAAATGCTTAGGATTTTCAAGCTAAAAAAAAAAATTATATAGTGAAATCAGTGTTATCATCTCCTTCCTAATGTTATATGCAATGACTTTCTAAGTGCTCTAGGACAGTGCAAAGTAGTGAGCTTTCGGCCTCATTACAGCGGTTTGATGGGCTGGCCTCTGGGAAGCAGCAAGGGGAACTGCCTGGGGTCCACAGAGGATGCTGAGGAAACAATGTCCTCTTTGAAACAAAGTCTATACGCTTTGATTCTACAGACGTGTTTAAGAGTTCAAATGAACAAGTTTCAGACATGCTAATGAGAGGTCCAAGAAAAATACCTGATGGGCATAAATATGATCTTAACCCAGTTGTTGCCATGGGGTAAAATAGCATTGACAGCTGCTAAGTCACTTCAGTCGTGTCTGACTCTGTGCGACCGCATAGATAGCAGCCTACCAGGCTCCTCCATCCATGGGATTTTCCAGGCAAGAATACTGGAGTGGGATGCCATTGCCTTCTCTGAGCATTGATAGCAGTGGTACTCAAAAATTAGGTTCTTCAAATCACTTGTGGGGCTCCATGGATGGTGCCCTGGTAAAGAATCTACCTTCCAAGGCAGAAGATGCGTAAGACTGAGCGGAGATGGAACAGAGGAGGATTTGATCCATGGGTTGGGAAGATCCCCCGGAGTAGAAAATGTCAACCCACTCCAGTATTCTTACTTGCAAAATTCCATGAACAGAGGAGCCTGGTGGGTTTCAGTCCATGAGGTCACAAAGAGTCAGACATGACTGAGCACAGCATACACACATACCCCCATAAAGCCTCTAATTTACTAGATCTGTAGCTGGGGCTGGAGAGTTTATCTTTCTATCAAATCTCTAAGTTGTAATGATGATGCTGGTCTGTGGACCACACTTGAGAATTATGTCTTAGAGAGAGCGATTAAAGGAAAAAAAGATATATCAGAATCTTTCTGGGAGTGGAGCTGTGGTCTGAGTGGACATGTAATTTTGCAAAGTCCTATAGAGGATTCAACTTCACTCCTCTCTCATTCCCAACCCAAAACCTCCAATCCTTCTTACCACTGGACTGACAACTGAATCCTGGACTATGTCAATTAAGTGGTTTCAATCACAGAAGTGGATAATACTTAAAAAACTTCAGAAAATTGTAAATATGCATTATAGACAAAAATTTATTATCAAGTGATACACAAAATGGACAGAAGCCCATGGCAGTTGCTCATCATTGCCAAGCTAGCATAGACTTTGGAAATAAATACTGATTTCTTTTTTATGCTAATGTGAACTTCGGACACGACTGAGCAACTGAACTGAACTGAAAAGAACTGAAAAGTATTGATTAAATGATGTGAAAGTCATAAAGCAAAAGAAGGAAACATTTATGGAAAATTAGTGGCAAAGACTTGCTCTCTGATAATGTTGGTAAGTTGTGTAGTCTTGGCTAATTACATCGGCTTCCATACCACAGTGAGTAAAGGATAGTTGTAGGTGTCTTTAAGAGCGGAGAGAATGCATAGAGAGATTAGGAAAAATAAAGGAAAAGCCCAAATGACAGCAGAATGCCTTCCATTTAAGGCAAGAGAAAGAAACACCCAGAGGAAAAAACTTAGGCTTCAGTGTCTGAAATCAAAGAAAACAATTCTAGTTCCCAAAGCTGTAGCTATGCAGCAGCTAGTCCTCTAGGCACCGAGCCAGTGATGTGGCTGGTTGCCTCTATGCAGTCATTATGACTGATACTGGGCAAGTCGCTTAACCTCTTTTGGTCCCAGTTTCCTCATCTGTAAAATGAGGAGTTTGAAATAGATGATTTCTAAAGTCACTTACAGGCATAACATTTTATGATATAGTGCTTGTCTGGGAATGGATCCTCTTATGGGCTATTGTGCACAGCCGTGCATGACTTAAAACATTCCTGTGCAGGGTACCAGCTTGTCTTCATAATCCAAAGTAAAAAGAGCTAGCTTTAAACAAAACAGTGAAGTTATCCAAGTTTTATTCAATCTTTTTAAAGTCTTTTTTAAACTGACTATCAAGCCTTTTTAAATTCCCTTTCAGGCAACCTGGGTTTCTTTGCATTCTCTCATTTCCTTTTCTTCACACTTTGCTTTCAAAGGCATATTGGGCATAGGTAAGGATGCAGGCATTCTTTATCAATATTGACAACCTCTTTAAGGTATGAGTGGTTGTAGGTTGATTTGAAAGAAAAAAAAATGTTTAAAGTTAGATGATGACACTGAGACTTAGTGCAGATAACAGTTAAAAATCCAGGGGAAGTGCCTGGGTAATCAGGTTTAGAAACAAGCAAAACATTGGAAACGAATCTGAGAACTAACCCAAAAGACTAGCGATACTCTTAGTAAACCTGAATAAATGAAAACTTTGATCCTCAAATACATTCTCACATGATCCAGAAGACTATGTTGTCACAAAGGACTAAAAAAGTCCAACCTTAGTTTTGAGCAAAAAATATTGAAACAATTGTAACTACCTTGTCAAGGGGGTATATAGGCATATAATCAGAGGAAATCCTAACAGGATCTTGCCCACTGCTCTTGAAGTCTTATGTAATATTACCTTGAAATCTTCCTCGAAGGCTGACCACAGAGTAAAACCTGATCAGTTGGTCTAGAATCGCTGAAAGCTTAGCTGTATTTTTCTGACCTTCTTTCCAAATTTCCTTCTATCTCCTAAGGAGGAACAATTTGAAAGGCCCTGAGCTGGTGGGGAGAGATGAAGGCGCATATGTAGGGACTTACTGGCTTTACTTGGAGCGTCCTTGTTGAGCACTGGTTTGCCTCCATACCTATGTGACTTCCCTGTGTCACTGGCTCTTCTCATCCACTTTGTAACCACACACAAGCACATGGTTATGTCCCTATGTTGTTAACTGGCCACCCAAAGCTGAATGACTTAGAGTTATTATAGCCACAGTCCTATCACCTAGAGCATATAGTATCAGGACTTCAAGACAGAGAATAGTTGAAAAGGCTCCCAGATAATTCAAATTAGAGGCAAAGATAAAGAATAGGAAAGAATCCTAGTGATAGGCTGTAGTGGGTAACATGAGGTGGTTCAAAATTCAGAACTAGAACACTGCCTCTGAATACATGTATTAGTGAATATATATAAATACAATTGTATAGTTGATATAGTTTAAAGATACTATAAGTAATGATAAGGAGAGAGTTTTTAAACTTGGCTTTACTATGAAAGAATAATAGTAACTTCAAAATTTTACATATATTTTCCCAAATCCTAATTATTATATAAAAATCACATTGTGTAGCAATTAAGCTATCATATCACTAATGACTGATAGCAGTTTGTTCTAAGTTTTATATGATTCCAACATTAAATTCTGGTCAAATATCCTATGGTTCTATGTCTTTATTGTTAATTTTCTCATAAAGTATAGTTATCTGTTTGTAACTCAAAAAGAAAAAGTGAATGATTAAACTGTTTTGTTTATAGATTCAGTCTTAAAGATAAATGAATATTGGCCTCTTTAAGATCTCCACTGAGAGTAAAAGATAAAACTACTGCTTTTATCCATTTTCAACACATTAGAAATAAGCTATTCTTTTGTGAACTGGGATGCAGCTCAGTAGTCCAAGTTTTGCCCTTAATTGTTTCCTCCATGTACACATGGCTTGGAAGAGAACCAACAACCTGATCTTTTTATTTCTACATCAACTGGCTGGACTAAATCCAGATTGAATATTTTAAAATAATCACAACTAATTTCTCTTTACTCTTCAATGCTTTTATATTGAATATAGAATTCAAGAGTCCCTTATAAAGCTATCAAGGGGCCTTTGAAGAGATTCAGATGAGTTAATTGATTAATTTTAACTTCAAATCACTCTTCACATTTTAGCCAAGTGTGAAAACACACACTACTTTCCACCTGTCCTTGGCTTATCATAGACTAGCTGCTGATCAGAGATAATGCGCAGCATATCTAGATGGACAGGAAAGCTTGGTGTGCTGCAGTCCATGAAGGTCACACAGACACAGCTGATGACTGAACTGAACTGATATCTAGATGTGGTGGGGTACCGTTAAGAAAGGGGGCATGGTACATCTAACTTAACTAATGCAGGGGTCAGTCAGAATACCACACTACCTTGAAGAACAGAGTAGGCCACACATTTTCCCAAAAACGCCCTGCTTCAAGTAGAAGTGGCCATAGGAACAACTAAGATAGTTCATGAAGACAATGACAAAGGGATGCTATATAAGTGAAAATAACGTGAGAGTGGAAAAGTGTTTTCAAACTTTAACAATTCATATTACAACCTCATACTTCTGCCACATCCACACACCACTTTTAATATTATTCACTAAATAATTTTACTTAAATGTAATTAAATAGACTCATTTAAAGAATTTTTTAAGTTAGCCCCTTACTCTGAGTTATTATCCTTGGTCACAGTGCTTCCTTTCCTTATATCCCTATCTCTTGAGATGTTCAAATCGAGAGATAGAGTCTGCTTCTCTCTCCTTTAAATATGGGCAAACCCTGTGATTTACTTTGGCCAATTAATGTGGCACAAGCAATGCGATGCCATTCCTGAGACATTAGGCCATAAGAGATTTTATGCACCTCTGCTTTCTGCTGCGAATCCTACCTCTACCATAGAATACTTTGCTGTACTAATGCCTAATGAATACAACCATCTACACTCATTGGAAAAGACCCTGATGCTGGGAAAGATAGAGGGCAAGAGGAGATGCGGGCAACAGAGGATGAGAGGGTTGGATGGCATCACTGACTCAATAGGACCTGGAGATAGTGAAGGACATGGAAGCCTGGTGTGCTGCAGCCCATGGGGTCACAAAGAGTCAGACGTGACCTAGCGACTGAACAACAACACCTTTTGTAGTTCTCCTTCCTCAGTTGAAGACAATCTTGGATGGGGGAAGATGGAACCTTGGCAGAAACAGTAACAAGCATTTATTCTCCTTTCACTGCTGATCATTTGTTTCTTTATAGAGAGGCCAGACTCCTTTAGCTGTCTTTAAGGAAACTGACTCTGAAGTGCATTTGTCTCTGGAGGAAGGAAGAGGAGACAACACAGCACTGTGAGAAAATCGGGACTTGCCACTAGATTGACCTGGATAAAGGTTTCAATTAATAGGGGTCAATATGACCTTCATCAATGCTAAGCTCAGCTAAATGGAAAACAGATCTGGATAAAGAACAGAAATACTGTTCAAGACATGGTATGCACTTAGCTAATGTGTCTTTAGAGATGCATGTTAACACAGCTAATTTTCGTTTGCTTGGAACCTTAAATGAGAACAATACTAGAGTTAGGTGGCAGAATATCTATGCTAGGGCTTTCCAATATGATGGACATACACAACACGACAAAAATTACTGCATCCTCCAAGTCTAGAGTGCAGATAACAATGCTAGAAAATTAACTTAGAGGAAGTACTGGTAAGTGAAGTTTCTAAGAGAGTTTTCAGAGTGCTGTGAGTTTCCTTTATACCCACAAAAGAGTAGGAGATACTTCTTCCAAATAAACCCAGGTGATATGAGAGATTGAAAGCAAAATTTTAGAGTGTGTATGTGTATAGACTTGTGCTTAATTTGCTTCTCTGGAAAAAGTTAGTAGTGATAATCCAGTTAAAGCTGCCTGTGACAGACAATGAGGAAATGATTTAAATGAGAGCAAAAAACCCCCAAAAACCTATGGAGAAGACCATCACTACCTTGGTCAGGTGACCAGGTTAGCATGATGACTACAAATAATGTCAGTAATTGGGTATTTTTGATATTCTGGCACTTTACTTCTTGGTCTTCCTCCTCAAAAATTCATAACCCCAATTTCATTATGAGAGAAACATCAGACTAATTCCAACGGCTGGACATCCTACAATATCCTACTAGACCAGCACTAAACATTTTCAAGGTTATCAGAAATAAGAAAAGTCTGAAAAACTATCACAGCCAAGAGAAGCCTAGGAGATAAAAGAATTAAATGCAATGCAATTTCCTGGATGGATCCTGAAACAGTAAAAGATTAGGTAAAAACAAGAAAAATATCTTATGAACCAAATATGAACCTTAATTAATTAATTACATTGATATAATTAGTCACTAAGTCATGTCCAACTCTTTTGCAACCCCATAGACTGTAGCCTGTGAGGTTCCTCTGTCCATGGGATTTCCAAGACGAGAATATTGGGGTAGGTTGCCATTTCCTTCTCCAGGGGATCTTCTTGACCCAGGTATAAACCTGTGGCTCCTGCATTGGAAGGCAAATTCTTTACCACTGAGCCACCACAGAAGCCCTTTTGGCTCACTAACTAGCAAATATGCTATTACTAGCATATGAGATTATTATTATGGGAAACTGTATATGTGGTAAAAGGGATGATATGAGAATTCTGTACTACTTGCTTAATTTTTCTGTAAACATTGAACTGTTCTAAAATATAGTCTATTCAAAAAGTAATAGCAGGTGGGTGAACAGAAGGCCAATCAGATGAGTGATGAATTTACTATGATTTCATTCCATTACCTCCAAGGTTAAATTCAACTCAACCTAAATCCTTGAAGTTGACATTACTTCAGATAGAGAGAATTTTAGAAGAAGCTTTCTAGTTCTGGCCTAAGGATCAATACAAGTCTTCTGAGATTCAGATGCAATGGAGGAATTATCCATTTTTATTTCTCTTTTCTTTCCTTTGTTTCTTTACACTCTAGCTTCCAAACAATCCAATAATATAATAGCAACAGGGTGTTGGGAACCAACAGAAACCTAAAATTCTGAAAGAAAGCCACCTAAATCTCATTATCAGGGGAGTTATGGCCCCGAGAGTCAAGGGGAAAACTCTATTACTTCTCTGTGTCTCTGTCATTCTGTCCCTTGACCCCAGATACAGGCACAGCACAAAAAAGTGCACAGAACAATAAGGTACATAAAGCTTGACTTCCTTAATTGAGTAGTCAAGAGGGAGTACTATGAAGACTGCAAAGAGGGAGGAACTTGGGAATGTGACCTAAAGTCAATGTTCAAACTACCACACAACTGTACTCATCTTACATGCTAGCA